>OY720345.1:52813180-53028180 GCA_963082975.1 Labia minor | reverse complement strand
GGAGAGAGAGACAGAGGGGGGAAGGGGGTTTAAGCGGGACTCGAAGGTGGATTTCCTGCAAGGAAGTTGTTTAAAACTTCATAGAGCATTGAAAAAGGAAAACAATTTGAGTCGAGTTCTTATTTTTATTTTATTTTATTTTTATTTTTGTATTTTTATTATATATTATATATATACATATATATATATATATGTATATAGTTTAATATATATACAAGTTGTATATATATATATATATAGTTATATATGCATGCAAAATCCATGTGATTAAATCTCATTTGGAGATAAGCTTTTCGTGGTAAATGAAGGGAGAGAGATTTGAACATCCCGAAAAGGGATTTCGAAAATAGATATCATGAGAATTAGCAATTTCAGATTTTATCATTTCTTCTCGAACATTAGACGAACAGAACATTATAGAAATTAAATTAATTAAACTTTTGATGTTTAATGGAATTTAAATTTCATAATTTTATCAGTTTCGAAACACAGTTTTATGAATAAGTCATATAAAATAATTAATTTTTATTTGGATTCACGATGTTGCCGAAGAGTTTAATTATATAGGCTGGAATATATAGAGTATAAAGTTGTGTTAGGGTGGGAGAATGCGATCCACAATGGATTAGAGACGGGAAATGGGGAAACGCAGTGAAAAGGGCAAATTGTTACGGTTATAGAAGCAGAGCGTAAGCGCAATTTGAGAAGATTACAAGATAAATACACGCACACATGCCACCGGGAATGTTCTAATGTAAAACGGCGCACATGTGCTCTCGGGTACTAGTTAACGATCCATCGAATGTTTGCTGCTTGCATGCTTTTTGGAAATCTCTTTTTTTCTTCCCTAATTTTTTTTTTTGCCTTCCTATATATTTTCTTTCCTCTTATTTCTTCTTGTGTGTTGTGCTTCTGCTGCTGCAACTCTGTTGTTAAATGTCTATTCTTTAAAAACAGTCGGAGAAGGAAAGGAAAAAAAAATCGAGACCGGAAACCAATCGCTTCATGCTTATTAAGCAAAGCAGCGAGACTCGAGTACGAAATCCTGAAGGGTGAAATTATAAAGATTTGTTGAGCGAAATGAACGGGTCTCGCCGGACGAAGGTAAAAAGGAAATGTAAAAGGGCCCGGAGGGCAATCGGACCAAACAACGCCAGCTCAATTATTCCCTAAACTTCAGGTTATTTCCATTTATGTTATCTTAGGATATAAAAATTAACATCCGAAACAGGATATCATAAATGATTTGGACAAAATCTCTAATTGAAGAACCCCATTAATTTCTTTTCAGTTTTTTTTTTCTTTTTTTCTTTCACTCATTTCACATAACTACTTATACACGAGAATGTTTTTTTTTTTTTTAATTATATTAAAGTTCTTTCTTTCCAAGTTTTTATATTAATAATAATAGAAACGTGTTGTTATAAACACGAAAATTAGCTGCCTTATCTCATTTAGATGGAAAAATAAAATATGAATAAAATTTTTAAGAGGTTTATACACATACATAGGTATACCTATATATATACATTAAAAGTATTAAAAATGTGTATTTATTATATTTTATATAATTTATTCAGTATTTGTACAATTTAATGACAGCCTTTTATGGTTAATTATTTTGTCCAACTGAAAATAAAATTAATGCGAAGAAAAATATTCAGTAATTGAACTGATGTTTTTTAAATAGCCAATTAGCAATTCTTTTAAATCATTAACTTATATATATATATATATATATATATATATAAGCATAAATTTAATTTGCTCCCTTTTGGTGAAATAAAATATTCATTTGTCTGGAGCATAGATACAAGACAAGAGTATTCGTTTAATTTAATATAATAAATGATTATAAAAATGACTTTGAACGAAATATTCATAGATATAAAAAAAAGTTCTATATTATATATTCGTGCTTATTTATCATTAATTTTAATCAAATGATAATAGTTAATGTAAATTTATAGAATTTTGCAATGTAGTTATTATTCATTTATAAAATAAATATTGTAAGTAAATAAAATGATTATAAAATAATTGAATACCATATTTTATAATTTAAAAAGAAAATTCATTATATATATATATATATATTTTTTTTTTTGTAATGAAATACTTGTTTTTGAAATAACTTAAAGTATACGTA
Source organism: Labia minor (assembly GCA_963082975.1). Lineage (NCBI taxonomy): Eukaryota > Metazoa > Arthropoda > Insecta > Dermaptera > Spongiphoridae > Labia > Labia minor. Next base: position 53,026,031 of record OY720345.1, on the reverse strand, counting down.
ATAACGGTAGTATTTATAGAGAATTATTAATTTCTTTTTTAAGTTCAACAGAAAATCTTTAAAATAAATATATGAAAATAATTTTCAAATTAATTGAAAAATTAAATTGGTTAAATCAATAAACAAATATTATTATTAGTTTATGTATGCCTTTCTAAATAAATAATTAATTTGTGCTATTTTAAGTAAATAAATTTTATTTTAGGATGTTAATTGAATTTTCTCTTCAATTTTTTTTTCTCGTTAAATATATTACGTGTCTGAATCAATGCAAGCACAATTCCATTATTCAACTAATAATTACACAAATAAAAATTATGTCGAAGATATTCAATTTTTCTGTTTATTTTAATTATCAATCTTTCTTAGATATTTTAATTAATTTGTACATTAATTAAATAATATTTCATTTGGAAGACTTCCGTGAAAGTTTAATTACCGGAAAAGGGAATTTAGTACTTCTAAGATTATAGATTATTATTAGACTTTACAATAGAATGAATAAATTATTCATAAATTGAAGATTTTTCAATTAAAACTAGCTAAATTTTTAATCTGAAAGTTTTTCTTTTAAATTTTTCATAATCTTTCACATATATTATTATTTCAAATAAGTATAAAAAATATCTTTATTGCTTTTAAATAATAAATCTATATGAAGGAGAGAGTAAAGGAGAGAGAAGGAGAGAGATTTTCAAATTAATTGTTTCCCTGATATTTTTTTTTTGTCAGGGTAGCATTTAATATGTTAATTTTGCTAAAAGGTCAACATTATTGAAATACTTTAACCTTAAAAGGTGAATGCCACTTTTATCACAGAGGAGGACATATATCTACTAACTAGGAAATTTTATACAACTTTTAAAGAATTACTTAAATATTGTCAATTAAGAAATATTTACAGATATACTTAATTAAATTTTTTTTTTTAAGTTTTAACTTATTTAAAGAGTTCAAACATTTTGACATTTTAGGGATTGTGTGCCTCTCTAACAATCTCAGTGATTTATTAAAACCAAATGAAATCATTTTTGTTTTTCATTTAAGGATTTATTCTTAGCTTCCTACCTTCTACACCCAAGGAACTTTAAACATATCTATAATTCTTAACAATAAGATTTTGTGTATGAGTGAAAATAGCAAAAATTTTAGGAAAAATCATCCAGAGTTGAAATTATACAATATATTTCAATTATTGTTAGATATATCAATGATATATAACAGAAAAACTTCTTTATTTTTGTTGTTTATTATTATTGAGAAACGGAAGTAGGGTTTAACGCTTAAGATTTGAAAATATTGAGATTAATATAAAATCAAATTTGATAAAATTTTATGAATTCTAAAATTTGAATCTCAACAAAAGGCAATATCTAGTAAAAACGTCACTCCTATAAGATTTAGTAATTAGATTTGTCTAATATTTAACAAAAACCGTTACTTGGTCTTTTCATTTGACTTGAAATGAAAAGAGGTAATTCTCACTATAGAAATTACACACATTTTTAAAGCTATATTTTATTATTTTTTATTTTTTTCTGAATCTGGATGACTTGTTCAATATCAATAATTTATTATTTTTTAGACGTTTTTCAAGATATCCTATCTAGAAAAATTGTTTTATCAAAAAATAAATTTTTTTTAATATGAATTCACTTCCTTTTTAGTTTTAAAAACAAACTTTATAAAATTTTTAATTATATAATTTTATTTACAAATTCAAATACAATTAAATATGATGACTTAGAGAGATATTTATTTAATGTACCCTACTCCTACTACTCATTTAAAATTAATATTTAATTATCTCTATTAGACAGTTTAAATCGAAATAAACTTTGTGTTAATGAAAATTTATTTTGAATAAAAAATAATTAATCTTGCATTAAATATAAAATTTTACAATCACTGAAATACCATGAGGATGTTTTTATATATTTGTGAATATTGTACCTAATATAAAAGAAAATTGTCATTGATATAAAAATTTATAGAATTAAGTTTATTTTTCTTATTTCTACTTCTACGATAACTGCTATTTAAAATATAATTTAAAAGAGAAAAAGAGGTTGGATACGGGTATTTATTTTCTTATTAAATTGCCATTAACGATTTTGGAAGCAAAATGAAAGCTAGTTTTATAATATAATTACATAGAGGTAATATTTAATAAAATAAGTAATAAATACCTTTTAACTTTCATCAAAATATCATCTGAATTTTAAAACCAATCTTTCTTATCAACTAAATATCCAATCTATTATTTTTTATATACCTAATTAACAAATTGCTATTAATAAATAATTCAAAGTTTAATAACCATTGAGTTTAGATATAAGTATTTCGTACTAATCATTAGTGATAAATTTATACAAGCCTTTGTTTTATTAACCAACTTAAATAAATATGTATAATTATTATTTAAAATTGATTTAATTTGATATATAATTTAAAAGCGAAAAAAAATTAATTATGTTGTAAATATATTATCGCTAAAATGAATTATTCTGCATCACAATTACGTCAATTGTCTACATTTAAATTTTAAATATAAATACATATTTGCTTTTATTCGTGTGAAGTATTTTCAATTTACAAAATTTTACATATGTAAATAAAATTCGTATCCGCTTGATACATCTAGTAAGGCCTAAATAATTAAAAGAAAACTATTGTTCCTGAAAATCGAAAGTGGAATTAATTGGAATGGGATGAATCCTTAATATCTATTTAATTTTTCTCGAAGGGCTAAAATGAGGGATTAATAACAATTCGATAGATACCTCTTCACTTTTATCGCACCTTGAACATTGGGTGGACTGTATATAAAGGTCTTTTTAAGATATTAGAGATATTGCTCTCTCGGAACAAACTCGGAAGCATAGGGCCGGTAGCTGAAGTCTGTAAGGGTGGGGAATGTCACTCATTAGGGGTGGTAAGGGAGGGAGATGGTCAAACTTATTAATTTATTAGAATAAAAATAAATGATTAAAATTATAAATGAAATTAACTTAAAATTCTCGATATAAATTCCATAATTACTTAACACTTACACTTCTAATTACTTAATTTAATTAATATATAAACATAGTCAGAGGGCGGTAATTCAAATTAATTTGAATTTAGGTTCCATGCGGAACCAAAATTGATATAAGTGTATTATAATTTTTTTAGCTTTCCAGAAATATTTATTCCGTCTTTTTAGTACGAAAGAATACATTTATAATATTAATTTTCTTTTTAAAAAAATAAGTTCTACTACCAATAATAATTAGTACAGTTTAATGAATTGATAAATTATATTTATGAAAATTAATATAAATTGATAAAATAAGTCATTTACATTTGAAAAATTAAAATTATTTTAATATTTGATTCGAAGGTATGAAGTTTCTAATCCAAAGCTCTAAGATAGCCGCGTTTTTATTTTCTTACATATAAAACTAAAATTAATTATTTAAATTTTATCAATAAATACATATTTGATAAAATTTTAAATTTTAAGTGGAAATAATTTAGCAATGAAAGAAGTACTTAGACAAGTAAGGAAACAGATCTACAGTAGTATCATTATACAGTGAACGCTCTATATAAGCAACTCATTTGAACCAATTTCAATAAAAAAGTTTCTTATTGGAAAAAGTTGCTTATACCTAAGGAAAAATTGTATTTAAAGTACAAAAATGTTAATTAATTCTAGTAACTATTATATTTAACAGAAATTAATTTTAATACCGGCAGCACAAAACACAAACATATTCCAATGACAGAATTTTTTACAATTTGAGGTTATGTTGTTGTGAACATCTGTAAATATTAAATATTAATTTAAACAAAGTTGCTTATACAGAACAATTGAATTAAAAAAAGTTGTTTATAGAGAGGTTGCTTATATAGAGCGTTCACTGTATTTATATCTGAATATATAATCATTTATTAAATTTATTTGATATTTTACTCATTAAATAAATAGCCTATTTAATGGTTGGATTTCTTTTATTTGTTTTAAATTGTGGACTTGGTTTTATTTTTAAACCTTTTTTAATTAAAAAATTACATTTTATTTAAATTTGTTTTAGTTATCCATTTTTTAATGAATTCGTTTACTTATCCTTGTTAATTCGATTCTTGATTGTTTTCTTGATAAAACAACCGGGGTCTATTGAAAAAGGAATATATATTTTTTTTAATTATAATATGGTAAATGTATTAAAAAGCATACAATAGTATTAAATATTTATATAGTATTGTTTTACTAAACAATAAAAGTTCACCTTTAAATATTCTGTATAAGAAATAAAGAAGAATTTTCCAATTCACCCCACTTCTTTCACCATTCGATATATAATTATCCAAGTGTAGAATCGAGTTTTCGGTTTCTCTCTAATAACGCTCGGTTGAATCCTTCCATTTTCATTTGAAAATAATCTCGTCACTTACATTGTAATACAATTATGTTGAAACAGAATGAAATGCAATGTAGTGGCAAAAGCGACCCCTATCGATTCGATTGCCGTGCTTCTAAATGCAAATCGTGTCCGATCCATTATCTCCATGAGGAGAAAGTTTAAGTGTGGGAATTAATTTTATTAATGAACTGACATTGACTAAGCGCTCATCAGCAGAGGTCAATTAATTCTAACAGTTAATCAATGCGAAACCGACGACAAAAGTGAAACTTTTCGATAGATTGCCTGGTCAGCTCGTCATCATACTGATGATTATTCTACCAGTAAATAGATGTTTAATGACATATTTATTTTTGTTTTTTTTATAAATGGGAATTTTTAATAGGCTCGAGTCTATTAACTATTTTCCCTTATTAATTTATTAAAATTATCTACTCTGTATCTGATATATTTTCTTATTTATTTATTTTCATTAACACAATCTTTATTAGGTAACTTTTATAAATAATATACATAGGTATTAATATACTATACCTATAATAGGAGGGCAGGCCAATAAGTGCATGACTTATTGAATTTTCCGTCTCTTAAATGAAATGGAAACACTGCTCCTGTCAGCAGGCAACTATCAGCTGACTCCTGACTCCAGCTGGTTCTTTTAGTTTTTGTTTGATATCCATTAATAGCAGACTAATTTGTGGTTTGAAAAGAAAATGGAAAAAAGTGAATTTCCATGAAAATTCATGAATTGGGATATGAATCGCCCTATTCTCCGGATATAGCCCCGAGTGACCATTTCTTGTTTCCAAACCTGAAGAAATGGCTCTGCGGAAAGAGATTTGACTCTAACGATGAAATCATCTCACAAATAAATCTATTTTGATGTCTTCGACAAATCTTATTTTGAAAGGGATAAAAAAGAATGAATAAACGTTGGACAAAGTTTATAGAACGCAAAGGAGTCTACGTTGAAAAATAAAATAACTTTTTATCCAAAAACCTGTGTTTCATTCAAAAAACCACGGACTTATTGGCCTCCCCTCGTACTATTGGATTGTTATCCGTTGAGATGAAGAAAATTTCTGATGATGATGTAACAGTCATAATGCACATAAAGCAAATATGCCAATAAACTTGAAATTTCGCTGAATGATTAATTAAAAATTATTCTTATAAAATTTTATATTTTTTAAATTTAATTTTACTCTACATTTATTTTTATTTTTTAATAATTTATACCATTAAAATGATTTGACATGCGTCATCGTGCACTTGATGGACGAGGAAAATAACTATCATTTATTTGTACGGCCACTTAAGTAGCTTTTCATTTCTTCATTTTCTCCTAAGCTCTTAAACCTCTCCTCTCTTTCTTCATTGCATATATATCCTTTAATTTTTTTTTCCTTCTTTTTTTTGTATTTAAGATTAATTAACATGTAATTTATTTTAAATTAACTTAACCCACTTTCTTCATTCATGAATTATTAGATTCATAATTATAAAGTTATTGGAAATAAACCGGTGGGAATGAATTCTATAGGTATAAAATTATATAACGAGCCACCTCTATTGGGATCAATAAAAAAAAATCCAAGATTGGATGATAACGAAGTGATTGTTAAGAGTGGCTATCGTTAAACCTGATAGTCGGGAACGTATTTTTTTTTATGCGAATAAAAAAAATTCCTTGTGGCTGTTTCTTTTACATCCCGGCGGTAATCACAACAGGGGAGGAGCTACGCCAGCTGTAGCTACAATATACCTGACTACGGTTCCTTGAGTAGCCTACGGAATTACGTTTTTTCTACAGTTTTTTTTCTTATTTTGCCTTTTTGAAATTTATAATTACTTGATTAATTCACTAACGAAGAAAAGACTTGATCATTTATCATTTATGAATTGAATTTTCATGAAATATCTTTTTTTTTTGCTAATTAAAAATATAATCTGTTAATGAATGCATAAAGTTCTTTAGAATAATATTATGTATATTCTTTAATGAAATTTTAATATCTTTTTAGTTTGCTTTCATTTAACTTTATTGAATATTAATGAAAATTTATTAATAATCAATAAATATTCTCTTTTTTTCAACAATAGCTTCTCTAAATATACATTATTGACATTTTCGAGGAGAATGTGATTTGATTTCATTATATATTAAACTTGGTCAGCTTCTGGAATTTAATAGGATACCGCCCCAATATCGGCTTAAATAGGGGAGACTCGATGTTCTAATCATCTCAAGGCTTTTGTAGAGGGATGAGGGGAGGGGGAGGGAGGATCGAGGAGAAGGAGGTTAAATTACCGAACTGTGTTCGGGATTTCAATTTATAGCCCAAGCATTTCAGCAAAATAGTTTTTTTTCAAATAATAAATATTGTAAAGTAACTTTTTCCAACAATTCTATTTTTGAGTTTGAATGTTTTTGGGGATTTTTTTCTCTTTTTCTCTTAAAATAGTTCCAATTAACAAGAATAATTCAGATTCATGTTTCAAAAATAATTTTCTAACTGACATTTACATTATTTACTTATATTCCTACTATATATATATATATATACATTTATTTTATTTGAAAAAATTTCATTTCAAACTTGTTAATTATATACGTAATAATAATAATGTAAGAATTTATAAATTTAAAATAGATTTATTTTCAAAAATAAATATCTGAATCATTTCCAAATTGTAAGAGATTTGAATGAACATGTATATTTATGTATCATATAAAACATAAATAATGGTTATCTTTATTTTCTTTATAAAAATCATTATTCTACAACAAAATTTATATATTTCATTCATCACTGATTATCATAAAATTAAATTAAATTTCAAATTTTATTTGACAAATACAAACATTTATTGATCATTAATGATAAATTCACTAAAATCAGAAATATTGTTTATAGACATACACAACACAAATATTTCAAAATTAGTTTAATTATTCCTAAAAAAGGGACAATTAATAAAAATACCAGGATGGACTCATGATTGACTTCAACGATTTTATAAAATTGAAAAAAGTTTATTAATTTTATCATTTTTTTTTTCTTTAAGCAATATATAAAATTTTCAATAAACTAAATATAAAAATTTTCTTCTCCACTCCTCTCTCAGATATGATTTCATTAATAAATACTACAAAATAGTCATTTTATGGTTCTTGTTATCCTAAAGGTAATAAAAATCTTGGATGAAACAAACAAATAAATAAAAATATATTTTATGTATATTTCTTTATAAACATATACTTATTAAAATAAAATAAATAAAATATTTCATATACAGATAATAAATAAAAATTAATTATTAATGCAAATTACAAAAATTCATCAATCATTTCAATATTTTTTTTTTATTTCATTATAACTTCTGTGTATTAAATAAATATCTATACTTGTATATTTCAATAAAAATTAAAAGAATTTTTATGTAAAATGTAAAATAAAACTAGAATATGGATGAATATACATATATGTACATATGTATAAAATCTTTTATTTAAAAAAAAAAGCTGAAAATCCAGATTGGGAAAGTTTTAGGAGGTTATAAAATTTTTCACGTTTTACATTTACTACTTGTAAATAAATATAAATTTTAGTCAAAATTAATTGACAAAAGAGACGTTATTTTAAATAATATATAAATTGAATTATACTTGGATAGAAGAGAGAAATATGTTATAAAATTTACCTTAAATTTTATTATTTATTAATAAATTCTCTAAAAATATTGTTATAAATTTAAACCAATAAGAATATTATTAATTTTAATGAAAAATAATAAAAAATTTAGTTATTTTGAATTCTAAAAAAAATAAGTTGACCTGTGGCCAGGTCCGAACCGACCGACGGTTTGAAATAAATTAATTTCAAGCTACAGAAACAATTTCAAATAATTTTCATATATCTATTAATGTAATAAAAAACAGATATGGATACTTAAATAATAAATATAAACATTTTTAATTTTATTTTATTTATAATATATATGCAAGACCAGGCTGTGACGTCATGAATGGTTGGATGACGTCATATAATTTTAAATCAAGAAAAAACTAATAAATATGATTTTTCTCGAGGATAAAACCAATACAAAGTGCATGATTCGTGGTGATATATAAAAAAATCTCCTTTGGTGTGAAAATAACCCTTTCCTTCCTATCGTCGATCGCTAATACTACCACTTCCGGTTTCCGGAATTGCACCAAAAGTTGATCAATTCATCCCACTGATGCATTAAGTAAATATACCAAATTTCATCAAAATCGGTTGAGCCGTTCAGGCTGTACACATCTATACGGACGGACAGACGGACGGACGGACAGACGGACGGACAGACGGACAGACATCATGCTAAAAATACTTTTTTCTGTTTAGAAAATGCATGATTCGTGGAGATATGTAAAAATCTCCACATGTGAAATTTGGTGTGAAAACAATACCTCCCTTACTATCGTCGGTCGGTAAAAACATTTAATAATTTATTTATTCTAGTTATAAAGAAAGATTATTAAAAAAATTAAAATTTTTTAATTGCTATGACTTCTGATATTGGATTTTTCAAAATTCTTTATTTCAGTAATTCTAAGTATTTTTAATAAAAATAAGAAAAATAAATTAATCATTTCTATATATAGTATATTTATATACTAACCACTGCCTGTTTAAGATATTTACTGATAGGATTTTTTTTATTTTATCTTAGAAAGAGATATTCTGGAATCCAAGGAAAATACTTTCATGGAAATATTCCAATCATATGTGACTGAATGTTTTGGCTGTAATAATAAAATAATTTATTTTTATTTTAAATCAAATCTATCACATTATTATTTTATTTTTTATTTTTATAAAAAAAAAAGAAATAACGAAAATGTATTTTATTTATTTTTTCCTTTTTTTTCTTTTGGACTTGAATAACCTGAATGGGACATTACTTTTTACTACCCTGTAATCTATACTTCACTTTATCTAATTGATATTTTTTGTTATATTTCAGTAAATAGTTTTTAAAGTAATTATTTCTTATTGCGATGATAACGAAAATACTAATAGATTAAACCTATTAATTGGCTAACAATTAATTATTTATCTATTTTTTCAGAAAGAATTGATAAATGTGTTATTTAGAAATGATGAACACAACAAATGTGTTTTGGTTAACCAAATCGTGACCAGAGAACGATCTAAATTTTATAATATTACTTAGAAATAAATTGATGGGATTTCTTAATTATACACTAATGGAATAAAAACGCAATATTTTTTTAGTTGATGAACTTGATATTTTTATATAATATTTAAATAATACTAATACTAATTAATAAAATATTTTATATTGATCCATTCAGATGTCAATTGATTTTTATCTAGTGATAATAAAATATTTTATTTCATTAATTTGATTATATTCAAGTATATAATTTTTATCTAGTAAACTAGAAGAGGCCCGAAAAAATTTCATAAGAAAAGTTTATTTAGAATTGCAAAATGAACTCATTGGTAAAGTATTATTCAAATCTACGAAAATGCTTTACTTGAATATTTACCTCATCAGAAATTGGATGCTTAAACTATTTATAAAATCTCAAAATTTACTAATGAATTTTTAAATATTTTTTGATCTTTCACATTACAATTGACAAGTTTATTTAGAATTGCAAAAGGAACTCATTGGTAAAGTATTATCCAAATCTACGAAAATGTGCGTTTACTTGAATAATTACCTTAAATTTCATAAATTTTAATTTTAATTTTAAATTTAATTTTATATGAAATAAAAAAATTTCTCTTATATAAGATATTTAGCCGGATATAATTATGTCTTGCAATGGCTATTGTTAGTAGTACAGCCTTTAGATCGAATTTATTAGAAGCATAAAATTTTTTTTAGTTTTAGCCGTTTGAAATAGGAATTTATTATTTTTTTTTAGATTACTTGTTTTTTTATGTTTAATTTATTTTTAATCGCGTTTCACTAATATAAAGAATATATTTAGATTTTATAAATTGTGAAACATTTTTTTTAATTTTTATTTTTTATTTTTATTAATTAGTGGAAAATGTTTCGTGGAAGGGTGGAAAAAAATGACTTTGATATTTATATGAGTGTTGTGGAAAGTGAGGGTGATCATTAATCATGAATTCGATACGAAAGATGGGCACTGCCCTTTTCCCCTTCACTATCTCTCTCAGCAACTCAACTCCACTATCACTGATGAAATGAGTACGTTGTAGTTTAATATTAAAACTTGTCTCATCTTCAATACAGAATAGGGAGGTGGGATGAAATAAAAATGAATTTGATGCAATTTTCGTTTATTTGAAGATTTAGGTCAAAACTTACATATATATAATCTATATAAAATATGTTTATTTATATTTATTTGTGTATATATAATTTATAGATCATATCTTTATTTTTTTCCTTTTTTTTATATTATAATATACAGTATAAATAAATTATCATGATAAAATCCTTTCACTTGATAATTTTTTAGAAATAAATTAATAAAAATATTTAAAGTTTACAATTTAATAAAACCAACGCGTATAGATAATTCTCTTAAGTATATAATAATATTTATTGGGGATAGATAAGTTTTATTATTACTCTATCATGTTGCATTTATTCATAAAATTTATTATAAAAAAAAAAAAAATTAAATAATTTTTACGACCAGTTCAATCATTCATTATATTTTTACTTCATTTTATTTTATTATTATTATTTTTTATTTTTTGTGATTAAAATTTTAAAAAAGGGGGAATTTACATAAACTTTAAAAGATAATATAATCATATAAAGAATAAATTAACTTTAATAAAGTTATTCATTTGATTTTTAAATGATTAAAAAAAACTCCATTGTGTTTCTAATGAATTAAGATAATAATACTTTGATCTTTATTTTTTTCATATATTTTTTCATATTTAACAATATACAAATAGTGATTATACAAAATACGGTATATTAATTAATTTTTTTTTAATCAATTGCAAAAAAATCAACTAAAATATATAGAATGAAAATTAAAAATATTTAATATTCTTTAATAGAATAATCAAATCGAGCTTTACGCTTTCATTAAAAAATAATATTTAATTAATATATTTAAATTATGAAATTGTTAACATTGTTTACATTGTAAAAAATATATTGTTATAATGAAATTAAACTTATTATTTATTATTATTATTATTTTTGATATTTTTTTCATTTTTCTGACAAAGTCGCTTACTTTTTTTGTATATACATAAGTAAAACCAAAACGTTCTCTATTGGTTGATTTCAAATTTCATATTCACTGTTGATAATAGTTTCATTTATTTTTAAATTAGTGTCACCATATTTCAATTAATAAATGAAGTAATTCATTTAAAGACAGAATCTCTATTTTTAATATCAAAGTTTATTCGTAAATGATTAATTTAATTAATTAAATTAACATATTTTAAAATTTATTCAAGTGGATTTTTCCAAAGAAACAAAAATCATAAACATTTTTAGAAATATATTTCAACATAGAAAACTTTTTTTTAATATCATTTGCTTTTTAACTATTTAACCAGTTATTGTCTTTTATTATTATTATTATTTTTATTATTATTATTATTATTTCATTTTTTTAAATTATTTTATTGTATTTCATATTTGACTTGAGATTAAAGATTCCATACCTTTAGTTTTGAGATTGTTAATGTCTCAAAAAGACAAATGTATGGTACACATGCCAGTTAATTTTATTTTATTATGATTAATAAATCTTTAAAAATATGCTAAACATTTAGAAGTTTTTAAAATTAATTTCATGTAATTTCTCGAATGTTAATTTGTAAAAAATAAAAAAGAATTGTTTCAAGAGTAAATTATTTTTTTTTTTGCAAGATATCTGAATAGTAATTCAATTAAACCACAAGTTCGCATGTGAATTTCATTTCGTGACCAAAAAAAAAAAAATTAATACAAATCAAGAAATGAAAATCATAAATTTAGTGAAATTTAAAAGTATAAAAAATAAAATAGAATTTACCTCGAATGTAGTTTTTTTTATCATCAGTAAGTTTTCAATTATAATAAATGTCGATCACTTTTGTATTTTAGGAAAAAACAAACTTTAGTACGTGATCGATCATAAATTCAAAACTTTAGTTTTTTCTTTGAAAATAAGTTTATAAATATTACAAGAAAAAAATATGATTCTTTCTGATATTTTCAATGGTAATTTTATTACAATTATGAATGTAATGTTATTATTTTATTTGTTAGTTGTTTACTAAAATGTGACTCTTGGCATAACTAATAATTTTCCTGTGATTATTTCATTAGATAAACTTGGTAAATATTTATTGTACTTATTTTTTTGTTTTTCTTTTACTAGTATTAATTATTGAGGAAATATTTTTTGTCAAAATTGTTTACAAGTAATTTCATAAAAATTTAATAACAAATTTTTAAACTCTTAAATAAATTTAAATTTAAATCCCCAAGACTTTGAAAATATTTTAAATAGAATTAATTAATTATTTATTACCAAACCACTTTAAGTAAAAAAAGTAATAATTTAAAGATTTAAAATTACTTAATTTCTTTTGAATGACTATAGTCAACAAAATATAAAAATATGTCGTTATTTCCTAAGAATATAATTATAATCAGGTTACTCATTTATTTCACTTGATGTAAGTATATGTAATAAATATAATGAATAATATATAATATATATAATTAATAAATCATATCCATATATGTTATAAATTGAATGATTGAATTTATTTTGGCAGAAAACAATTACATTTATATAATTAATGATATACTATATATATCTTTATCTTATTGCAAAACAGCTCACAATGTGTAATTATCTGTTTTCATATTAATTAATATTGACAGTATTTTTTCTTTCATATTTTATATAAGTTTATATGTATAAATAAAGAGCAAGCCATGATAATTGACTAAAATGAAAATACTTCATGAGAAAATGTCCTATATAGGGTGTATTTATGATTTATGAATTATTATTAATTTAAATAGAATGTTAATTCTAATAAATCATGTCAGTAAAGGTTTATGAAAATTATCTATGTAGAATATATTTTAGTAAAAATAAAATACAAATTTATATATAAATAAATAGAAGATAAATTGCGTAAAAATTTATATTAATTTTATTTATATTTATGAAATAGTAGTGATACATTTTTTTTTAATTTGAGATTATTTTTGAGATTTTATAATTATATATATAATAAATGTTTAAATTTTTTTCTTAAATTATTATTAATTCATTGATCGAATTTCTTTTTTAATATTTCAAATCCAAATGTGTATTTCATTTTCAATAACGGACAGGTTCCCTGAAGCTGTGATTTAATAAAATCCATACCTCGCATATCAAAGTCATCCGTAAGCCCTGCAATACAAAATGTTTTAACACCCTCTATAAATAACCCATCCTCCTAAAACCTGGCTCTGGGCTTCAATCTCGTTTCCTAATCTCAATGAAGTTGAACCAAACAGCCTCAAAAGTAGGGATGCTCTCTCTCTCCCTGAAACACTTTTCAAGTTGATATATATGCATCTACTCCCCAAGGCACAAATCCTTTACGATAGATTCTCTAATTTTATCATCGAAAATCTTATATTTCTACAATATTATGAAAATAAACAAGACAAAATTTGCTTTTTTTACCTATCATTTAAATAAATGAATTTTTTAAGGTCAACGAATATTGTCAGAAAGATGTTTCAATGTTAAAAAAAAATAGTAATTTGACACTGAAGATACAGATCATCTAAAAAAGCTTGAAGGAAAGAGAGTGGAAACTTAACTAAATAAACACCCAAGTCAATTGCAAAGAACTTTCACAAATATTAGATATTTATCGATTAACAATTCTCAAACATCTAAAGGTCATTGAAACTATTATCATATTATTTTTAAAATTATTACATTTCACATTGTATGGTGTATGTATAAATATATATAAAAGTTCAATTTATTTTCTATTAAAAATTTCTATAATATTGGAGTGGGATTTATTATTTATGGGCGGGTTTATTTCAAAGAAAAATTATATTTTGACAAACCAATATACCTACATAAAATATAATAAATAAATAAAATCTGAAGTGTCTCCACTCGACTATCTCGCAAATTTGGATTGGATTAATTAACATTTATTATATATTTAAATGAAATTTAATTAATTATAAATTAAAATTAATAAATAATATTTAGTAAACCAGCGCGCGTTTGGATCTTTGTTGAGTGTACCAAATTTCATTATTCTACCTCAAACCGTTTTTGCGTAATCTTGTCACAGAGAGACAGACATTTTTCTCAACCTTAGTGCAAATGATGACTCAGGGACCTTCAAAACGTATAAAAACATCAAAATCTCAACATCGAAAATTTTCATGATCGCTATCCTATCTCTAGTAATAAAAAGTGATGATAACAAATAAATAAAAGATAAACAATACTCGTATTTAAGTTTTTTGCATTAAGTACAAAATTATTAAAAGAGATTTTGGGATAATTAAATGATGAATATCAATAAATTTTAATGATTATTAATCAATATGTTGAATTTCAATGACTCATTATACTTATATGGCATAATTCTATTATAAATTATTTCATCATAATAAATTATAACAATATTTTATAAAATTTATAAATATAAAACTTTGTAAAAGATAAGATATGAAAACTAATTACTTAAATCTATGAATTATTATTTTAAATGCATTTATTGACGGTGTATACCGGGTTTATAATTTAATTGAATTAATACTAAAAAAAAACATAATATAATAAAGTATATTTATAATTAAGTTTATTATTAATAAAATATTATATTAAATTGATGTCCTAACTATTTTTAATTATAATCGAAAATTTTATGTAGTTATTTATCTTAATTAGGAGTCTATATTTAGTTGCTAGGAATAGCTATTGTAAATATATATCTAATAAAAAATCTACCTATAAACTTGGCCTTTAGCCATATTATTTGTTTTTCTTTTATTTACTAATTAATATGTAAATATGTATATATATATATATATATAAATATATGAAATTGATGTGCTTTGAATAATATACTTATATAAATATATATCAGACTTTGCTCATTGAAATTTAAATTTTCAAAGAATTTCTATGAAATTAAATTAATTTATTAACAAATATAGAATTAATTAAATATGTATATCTATATAAGATAAATATGAATAATAAATATTATTGCAATAAATAATTAACGATAATACTAATTTAATAAATTTTAATAAATAAAAACATGTTTTTTTCTAACAATTCAATATATATATATATTCAATTAAGTTTATCTAACTTTAAAAAAAATATTTATTACTTTATTAAAAATGAAAATATTAATAAGTATCTAAAGTTGATTAGATCAAATTTATTTTCGATTTTTAATAAATTTAGAATAAAAAAACAAGTGAATAAAAATGAACATAACTCTTTAAAAAAAAACAAATGAATTTTCAAAAATAGTTTAATTTATTAACATAATTATTATAATTTCGAAAATTTTGTTTTATAAATTTGAAATTACATAAAAATTTTTGTACATCAAACATTTACATACTAATATCTACAAATTTAACTAATAATCAATAGTGAACAATGATCATCTTTTCTAATAAATACAAAACCATAAATTACAAATGATAATAATAATAATAATAATCATAATAATAAAGAAATAAAAGAAGGGTTAGATAAATGTTTAAAATTAATAAGATATGTGATTTATTTAGATAAAATAATTTAAGGGTAATAATATAAGGGTTTCTTAGAAATGTGTGAGTAAATTACAAACAATGGCCCTTCAATTATGATAGAATCTAATCATCTTCATTCTCAAAGGGATTTTAAACCAACCCCTACGCCATTCATTCATCTTTGCCCTATTAGTTTTTCGAGCTCTTTAATTTTTTTTTTTTTTTTTTTGCAGGACTAACTGTCTTGTTCTTAAAAAATATTCTACCCCAATTTATTCTTCAATATTTTATTGCTACTTTATCCCAGAAGTTTCTTAAAATAGTTGGTAAATCTTCCTTTTATTCTTGACCATCTTCTATAATTGGATCATCTATTATTTATAAAAAAAAACCCTACCAAAGACGGTTATTAATAGTTAAGGCACATGTTTGTGATGCATAGGACAGTTCAGGGCGGATCAAAAAGTAATAAATTATGAATCTCTGTTGGAGCATAATTAAAATTGTATTAAGAATTTTAGAAATAAAAAAAAAATAGATATATACATATATTCCAAATATATTTCTAATAAATAATATCAAGGCAAACTTTTTATATTTCAGGTAAATGGATTCTTTTTTTATATATAAAAATGTGAATTATTTTATAAATAGTATTCTGGAGATGTCTTATCTATAGTTTAAATGGAGTTCATCGAGGGGCGGTTTTTTTCATGTCTTGATAGTTGTTGTCTGGCCGAGTTATTACTGTCATTACGTGATTACTCTGATGGCTGGGGAATGACATCAACTGTCATTATCGTCATCATTGTGAGACCGTTGTTGGGTCATTTGGAAAATTTTTCCCAAATTACTATTATGTAAATTATTCTTTTCTCTATTTTTAATATTCCTTTCAATGCAATTTACTTTCATAAATCAATAAAAATCCATTTATCAATTTTTTATCCAATCATCAATTATATTCATTAATCAATTAAATTATTTAAAAAAAAAATTGAAAGTTGTAAAAATATTTGTTTATTGATTAGTATTTTTAAGAAAAGTAATTATTTAATCATTTTTAATCAAATATAATCAAAGAGCTTACAAAATTTATAATTATTTTTGAAAATGATTTTTTTTTATTTGATTAGGAAATATGAAGTTGGAAATTCTTGTCAGGTAAAAATAGGGAAGCTTCAAATGATAAAGCAATATTTATCTCGAATATATCAAATATATTTATATTTTAATGAGAAACAAACATGGTCTAGACACTTATACATTCAAGAATATATAAAAATATCCCTTTTACATATAGAAAAACAAACAGTAACCTTTTTGACCTAATCTCGAACGGTTGGTTGTTATAGGAGGCTCCATTAATATGCTTTTAAGATATATTCTTATATATGTTAGTTCAGATAATAATACCATTTAAAGAATATTACAAATATATTTTTGTGTTAATGATAACGTCAATCAAATTAAAATACGATTTAAAATCAGATGTGTATTATGTATTATATTATATTTTCTTGAAAAAGATCTATATAATAAATTTTGGTAAAATAAATATGGTAAAATATGGCAGATTATAAAATTATGATTATTTAAAATAAAAACTCGATCTTCGATCGACATATTTCAAGATAAACAAAATTCTAAATTACTGGGTATTAAAAAATCTGGAGTGTCTCCACTCGACTATCTCGCAAATTTGAATTCGATTAATTAACATATATTATATTTAAATTAAATTTAATTAATTATAGATTATAAATTAAAATTAATATTTCATATTTATTAAACCAGCGCGTGTTTGGCTCTTTGTTGATGGCACCACTTCACGTGCTGGCACGTGATTTGCAGAGTTAAAAAATTAATTCTGGTACTTTCAGCGATTCATTCAATTATACAATTTTTAATCATGTGAAAACTATCAAACATATATCTTTATTTTTACGGTCAGTTTAGAGGGAAAAAAAAATCAAAACCTGGCAAGTAATGACCCACTTCTGGATGAGCTACATTTCTCAAAAGTTGATAGAAAACTACGAATTTCGATTAATGCTTGTATACCAAATTTAATGATTCTAGCTCAAACCGTTTATGCGTAATATTGCCCACACACACAGAGAGTGATAGAGAGAGAGACAGACAGACAGACATTTTTCTCAACCTTAGTGAAAATGACTCAGCGACCTTCAAACATCAAAATCTAGACATCGAAAATTTTCGTGATTGCAATACTATCTCTGGTGAGATAGTAAAAATTGATTTTTGAGGGCCAAAAAAGGTAAAACTGAATTTTGAAACATGTTTTTTTAAACTATAGATTGCTAGTTCTTTTCTTTTATTTTTTATCCACTGAAAATAAACTGAAATAATATAAATGATTGTTTTTAAATAATATTAACCCTGTACAATTTAAGTTCTGAATACTTTTTTTTTTTTGTTTTATTAGTCATTAAAATTTCGACAATTTTTACACATATTCAGAATATTATTAATATTATTAATTAAATTATTATAATATGACTGAGATTCTTCAATCTCACGTATACTCAAATTTAACAAACCCGAACTAAGCAACATTCCTGTTCAAGATTACAGTTTATAAAACATTTCGAAATAAAAAAAAAATTGGAATATGTAAATAAGAATTTATATTTTATTTTTTATTTTATTTTTTTATTATATTTAACTTTTTTGATGTAAATGGAAATTTTCTAAACTTATAGTTTGTCCTGGGAGAATTGCTCTTGCTCTAACGACTAATTTAAAGGAAAGTATCTAGAATTGCAAGCGGAAAGGCAGAATGTTAGAGATCTAAAAAGTAAACCTAAACCTAAAGAATTTAATGTGTTTAATAACTCATTCTGAAACAACAATTCATGCCATATAAATAAAATAAATGTCAATAAATGAATAAGTTGATTTGAAATTGAATTTCACTTCAATTAATCAATGTTAGGAATTTATTTATTTTGTTTTTTTTTCATTTTCCCAAGTGAATGATAAAAATTAACGATACTTTTTAAATATATCTAGCAAATGATTCACATTCTTAACTAAAAAAAAAAAGTAAACGAGTTTATCTCACCATCCAATTTAAAATCAACATCATTTTTTTTTTCTTGAAAACTTTTGGAATTATAAATTCAATTAGCTTATCAATTAAACTTGTCAAATGTTCAATATTTACTTTGGTATTAATAAAAGTAAAAAAAGAAAATACAAGTACATGTATATTGATCTTTGCTGTTCGCCGAACTCCAAGCATAGCCTTCGTTTCTTCACTTCAGTTTAATTGATTTATCGTTAGCGACTTGTTTCCTTTGCTGTTCCTTTACTTAAAAACTATCTAGCAGTATCATTTGTCATGGCCTCTTGAAGATTCTTTATAGCTTCCTGGCATCTTGAACAGATGCGATAAAACTTAAGCCATTTTTGACACAAAATTAATAACAAGAAACAATTGCATTTGGTTTAGCGAAGTAATAATTTACTTTTTATATCACTAAGAATCTCTTACACACACACACACACATTCTAATTCTTAATAACAATAAAATCAAATATATAAATGTCTATAAAATACGATATTGCGTTATAAAGTTGCATTGGAATCCAATAAAGATTTACTAATAGAAACGGAATAGATTGTGGTTGTATTTGTTATCGACATCGAACATTCAATTATTTAACGATTCCCTGGTTTGGTTTACATCCAATCAGAACAGGCAATATCCTTTTCCCAATTTCTCAAATTTCTTTCATTTTGCCGGGACGAATCCTGTGATGACCTTTGGTAGGAAACAAAACCAATGGTCATCAGTCATCTGCTTCAATGCCTATCCATCGTGGGGGTAGATCAAGCCAGGCTGGATGTGTTTATGTGTTCAGTAGTGTGTGTGAAGCTTTCATATGTCAGTGTCGGGTTCATTTTTAAATGGTACGCCTGACAGCCCACGAAATCGCTTGTGCCCATGTAGATGTGTGATTGTGTTGTAGCCTGGGAGAGAGATATAGGGCGTCCTGGGGATAAAAATGGATAGGAAATGGGGGACCCGACTGCAAGTGAGATACTACGATAAGAGATTTAATGAGTTGGCACAAACGGCCCCAGGACTCCTACCCGAAAAATGTTACGAATGGATGGATTTACACCACGCGGTGTCTACCCAAAAGTCATCGAGAAAAAAAGAAAGCCCTTTTGGTTTGCAACTATACAAGAATAAACCATTGTTATAGCTGCCCAGAGACAATTTGCAATGCGGATATTGCATTATTCGTTTTTATTGACTCTTGACAAAAATTCATTTCAGAAAAAGAACCATTCAGATCAAATTATTCGAGTAAAATATTATTAGAATATTAATAGACACATAGACATATTTATATTTATATCAATCTCTAATATAATATATTACACTCAGGAGCCAAACCGATTAACTCCATTTTTTAAAATTTTGCTAGTAATGTAATGTAATCTGCAACATGTGAAGTGAATAAATTAACTTGATAATCTTAATATTGCAATGCAATATTGTAATCAATAAACTTGAATTTTCTACAAGCTGTGAACTTTGGGCTTCATTTTCTCAGTTTCTTTATATGTGGAGTTAATCAGTTTGGCTTCTTAGTATATATGTATTTTCACAAAAAAACTTTAATAATTAATTTAATTCCAGGTTAGTCAATCTGGTACTTACCACCTAATGGTGGGCGGTAGAGGATTTCAATTAATATATTGTAATAGACAAAATATAATTTTAACATATTTTCAGTTATTCATATTCATATTTCATTGTGGGCAAAAGTGGGCGGTAGGTATAAAAAAGTTCGCTACCAGTGAT
Organism: Labia minor; assembly: GCA_963082975.1. NCBI lineage: Eukaryota > Metazoa > Arthropoda > Insecta > Dermaptera > Spongiphoridae > Labia > Labia minor. The sequence goes on along the minus strand of OY720345.1, from coordinate 53,005,003 downwards.
TCAATTTATAATGGTAAATGTAATAATATTAATAATCGAAATTAAATTCAAAAGAATAACAAAAGGGAAGGGATTATGATTATTTAATAAATGGGCTTATTCCACCAAAAATATTATTCATTAGTAGATATGAGGGAATTGGATGAAAGTAGCTCAGGATAGAAATAGTTAGAGAAATGTGAAATTAAATCAATAATAAGTACATTTTGCAAAACAAATTTACACATTGTCGACTATCAACATTGTTACAGTTTCTTAATCTACTTCATTTTAAAATATCATACTAAAAACCTTGAATTAACAATTTTCATTAAATTATGTTTATAGTAAAAACTCCTTTAATTAAAAATCATGTTTATAGAGTAAAAACTCCGTAAATAAGTACATAAATAATGTATATATTTACATAATTTGAAAGTATCTATTTATTTTATCGAATAATTAATTAGAAGAATTTAATATAATAATATAAATTAAATGAAAAATGTAAAAAAAGAAAAATATAACAATTTCATCTCATATTTTTATCAATATCTTTTTATATGAAACAATTTTTATTTTATTACTCGATATTCCATTTATTGATGATCTCTTTATAAAAATCTCATTTGCGATGAAATAGAAAATATATATTGGAAAAGAAATTTCATCATAAATTCAATGAAATCAAGTAAACACGATAAAAATTTCATAAGAAATGAGCGAAACCTTTCGTGGTTTTTATCTGACCTCACCGGAAGAAAGAGACAATAATTTGTTGATTAAATTAACTGAAACCCCAACAAATGTATACCTCATGCTTGGCTTGGGTATTATTATTGGATTCTATTCTTTCATTACTTAAGTTCCATGAATCACAAAAATGTACGTTTTCGAATTCTAACTGGCTTAAGGCTTAAGCTTTCCCCCATCAACCAAATCGAATTAGTCATAACGAGATTGGTTCCTCGCGGATCCGGAACGTTAAATAATTACAAGAACGTAATTTATGCCAAGTTCATTTCGAGGATTTTTCCGCTTCATTCGAATTATATATATATATATAAAAGAAAAAGCATGAAAAATTATTCGTTAATTAAACATATTATATACCCTCATACATGAAAAAATACAGAGTAAAAAAATAAAAAATAAAAAAATTTATTTTATAATTGTTTTAAAATCATTTAATTATTTAATTATATGTCAATTCGAAATGTTTATTAAAAAAAAGCATAATCAATGTAATTTTCATTATCATTATAAGTTAGTAAAACAGAAATAATAATTGATTTTGGATTTAACGATGATATTGATTTATATTTTTTAAATACAATGAAATTTTTCTATAGTAACAGAAATTTTATTATTATTATTTATGTTTTTACTTTATCAAAATTTTAAAAGATATTAATACTATAAGATGCATTTTTCTTTCATAGATACCACATAAATTGATCAAAAATTTCATTTATTAAGATTAATAATTAGTACTATCGCTCGAACCTTTAACAAAATTATACAACTTATTATTTTAAACTTTAATAGTTTTACAAATTTTTAAATATTTTTTACAATTATTAAATGGGTTTTCTAAAAGTGACCCATCAAAAATTTGTTTCCTAAAATGGTACAAATTAATTAAAATAACTTGATTTCCATTTCAAGATGAAAAATATATTCAAATTTATTTGATAAAACATTTAAAATATACAATATTAATTAAAAAAGAATGGCAAGAGGCTAATTTCAATATGGATGACGTAATTTTGTGACTTCATATAAATTTACTAGTTTCAATAAAGAAAATACTAATAAAGTTGATTTTTCTCGAGTCTGAAACCAATACAGATCGATTCATCTTTATAAATATTATCTATCGTATGAATTTCAAAAAAATCCATAATATCTCAAAAATATACAAATATATTTACAAATATATATATATATATACAATTTTTGCTAGTATAATAAGATAAGATTTTAGATCTAAACTGTATATATAAATATATAAATTGTTTATATATTTAGTAAACGTTGTATACACCTCAAATTTTAAAATTTAAAATTAAAACATACTTAAATAGGGAACAATTAAAACCAAAAGTGATACTAAATTCATAATTTCTCAATTAGATTGTATAACAATTTCCAATTAAACATAAGGATAGAAAATTTTAAGATTTGTAACCAATCCTATATTATAAATTCTTCCAATTATAATATTATAATATAATAATCCAATTATAATATATGTTGAATGTTAATTTAATTTTTAACCTGTCCTCCAAAGTGAGAACTTGAGAATTGGTTTTATCATAAAAATAATTATCAATTTTTATGCATATTTCGATCTTTCAAAATTTAATTAGATTTTATTTAAAATTTAAAACGAATTTTAAACCAGAAACATAACCTTATAATTAAATTTTCAGCAAAGATATATATATATATATATTCTTTATGTAGATATCTTCTTTAGTTAATTGAAGAAGTGGGAATCAATATATCAAAAGCTCAAAATGATTTATATTAATGGGCGTTTGAAAATTTCTTAAGGGCGAATATGATGAGAGGGCGTAGATGGTGATTTTTCTTCCCTTTTGTAATTCGTGTAGCTTGCTTGGAAGGGAGGGGTGAATGGGGACTGCCTGGCCAGCTTTTTCTGCCTGGCAGGTGGTTCGGAATCTCTCCGAAAGAGAATGAAATGAGTTTGTCACTTGGATTTCTGGGATTTCAGGGTGTCGGTCTTAATGAGGGTCGGTGCCCCTTCTTCTAATTACCGGCCATCCGGCACCTAAAAAGGGAAATTGATCGAGCAGCCATAGATGGATCGGACGGACATTGGATCGACTTGTTTGCTTGTCAAAAGAGAAAAACAGGAAATTAAATATCAAAAATGAATGTAGATGCTTGTTGTTGGATTGTCAATCATTTACGTTAAGATTCTTTGTAACAAGGCAACGGATGTGAAAATGACCTGTCGATTTAAGTTCTTAATGACACTAATCGTAGTTTTAATAAATAGAAATGAAGGGAAAAAAAAATGATCACCAGAGACAAAATTCTCTTCAACTGTCATTCATGGCAGCTTTTGATAGAAAAAAATCTCTACCAAAGTCACTTCTATCAGCCGGTTCCTTCATTTCAAAGATTTTCTATATGATAGAAAGTCTAAGATAGAATCTACCAGAACGAATGACAGATAAAGGGTTGCCATTTTTAATCTTTAATCAGAACCATAAAGTTTAACTACTAAGATTTTCTGAGATTCGATGTTTCCAAATAAAAAAAAGTCTCACAAACGGCATCAAGATAAAAAAAAACATTAAAAAAACAGAATTAAAACCAGATTAAAGTGTTTTTTTTTTGAGAAAAATAAAATTATATTCATTAATTAATTAAAAATATAAAATTTGTAAAGTGCTTTTAAATGTACTATAACAAAAAGAGAGGCACAATTTCAAAGAAAAGTGGGTGATCATAATAAAAAAATACAACGTATCTTTGTGTTTTATTATGTTTTTAAATACACAATCAATTATTAACCCGTTTCTTTTTTTTATAAAATAAAAAAATGGTATCCTGAAATCGTTTGCTTGTTTTTTTTTAATTTTTAAAACAAAAACATTGATAGGGGAAACAGGGGGGGTTGAAGTCTATTAACAAACACCCCTCTATTTTGAAAATTATTTAAAATTTATAATCTACTTATATATTAAATAATTAAATTCGTATCTTCTAGCTAATAAATATAATTAGACAGGATAAATTTATATTTTATTTAGAATTTTAACATATTGATTCCAATGAATAAAACCAATTAGAATATAAAATTTATTATAAATTAAATTGATATAAAATGACTGTTAAAATATATAAGTATCGTTACTAATGATATACTTTTTTAATTTATCAATATTGATTTTAATTAAAACAAAGTCATGAAAAACATTTCATTATTTTAAATTTTTAATTTTTAATTCTTAGATTTATTATTTGTCAAACTCAATCCGTGTAATTTAACTAACTATTCGGATTGGATTAGAGTTGATCAAAGGATTTTGAAACTGGAAATATTTGAAAAGTATTTGCCAAAGTTTAATTTAAAAATAGTTATCAATTGGCATTGATATATTATTTAAAAACAAAATTCAAAAGATTGTTAATTTTTAAAAACTGGTTTGCAATGAGTAAATAAAAATATAGATAAAAGAAAATTCCTACTATTGTTTTTAACAATGATAGTATTGTATTTTTTTATACTATGATTAAAATCAATCGGAAATGTTAAAAAAAAAACAACTAAAAACTATATTATTGTTTTGAAATGTAAAGGGACTTGAAACGAATATTTTAGATGTTAATTTGAATATTTTCATTTTATTTTTAAAGTAACAAATATATACCTATATTTATGTATATTTATTTAATATAAATTATAAATATGAAATATAGGTTATACATTGTTTAATATTAAAATATATGAATAAGATGAAAGATTCTTTATGTAAATTATTTTTTAATAATAATAATAAGAATATATATATATATATATATATATATATATATTACCTGTATATAAATATGTATAAAGGAATTTAGGTCAATGTATTAACAACACAGAAGGCCGTTTTGATCTGTGCCTTAAAAAAGCTTTGCTTAAAAGAAATTAATTAAATATGCCTGAAATATTTATGAAGGTGAATAAGCTTCCAATATTTATAAATAGGAGCCCATGGAAAGTGATAGGGTGAGGGGGTGAAATGTACGACCCTATGTCAACGTCAATGAGCGACGACAATATAAAGGGAATCGAGTGTTGGAGTCAATGAATTCATCTTTATTTTATAATATAGATTGTCTTAAAAAGAACCCTTGAAATATTTGACATAAGTCAAGTGATGCGGGTTGGAAAAGTTTAAAAAAAAAATATTTCTTTATGTTTGTTGTATACTTCTCACGAATTTTTTCAAAAGAACAAAATAAAACGAATATTCCTTTTAACTATAATTATTTCTGGCTTTTTGATGTAATACAATAGTTTTTTTTTAATATCTAATGAATGATTATTTGATCAAAATTAAAGTAGGAAAGAAAATAACTCTCTATCAAAAAGGCTCGGCAATCAAAGGTAATTATTCAAGTAAACGCATTTTCGTAGATTTGGATAATACTTTACCAGTGAGTTCTTTTTGCAATTCTAAATAAACTTTTCTTATGAAATTTTTTCGGGCCTCTTCTAGTTTACTAGATAAAAATTATTAAAATTTGCATATAAATCCATTAATATTCTATTTAGCTAGCATGTTTTATCCATTTGACTATCAGAGGGCGTACTAAATTTCTGTTTTTATAAGTTCGGTTTGGATTTATGTGAAAATTAAAAAATTAATTAAATAATTTTCCTTTAAATTAATTAAATAATTTTCCTATATCTAAACCGAACTTTTAAATTCGAAAATTAGTGAATTAGTCAATAAAACATTACTTAATGGCACATTTCGACTTTCATAACTAATCTGTCAAACTTAAAAAATCTTTATTTTAATAATTTTTATCTCGTAAACTAGAAGAGGTCCGAAATTCATAAGAAAAGTTTATTTGGAATTGCAAAAGGAACCCACTAATAATGTACTCATATTTTCCAAATCCACGAAAATATTTTTTGATCTTTCACATTACAATTGACATTATCCCATATGGTTATAAGATTGAAGTAATATAAATCAATGAAAAAAGAAATCTTTATATAAAAATACAGAGTATGACACACAGAATATCTTTTATAAGGGATATTGTTTTCTGTTTAAAAAAAATGATTCCGTAAGAAAAATGATGCATCTTTAATCGTTTGATAAAGAAAAGTGAACGGAAAATATCCTTTCCTAGAAATAATAATTTATTATCCTAGAGCTGAAAAAAAGAAATTTGAAAACGAACAAGGAAATTTAAGTTTTTCATCAATCATTTTTTTCCCCTTTAATAGTGTAATCCAAAAAATAATCAATCGCTCCGGGGGCGGATATGGATTTTTATTTCAAAAGGAAAAAAGAATGAATAATCACGTATAGAATATATTTTGTTGTAAAAATAAAATAAATATGGAAATATTTTTTTTTTGTCTTGAATATATTATAGAAATATTTATAAAAAAATAATATATAAAGAAAAAAAATGAATTACTTAAATATGTGTAATTTATCATGAAAATGATGATGATAGAATTTGGAATTTAATATTTAAATATCTTAAGTATATAGATATTATCTATCTACTTGTTCGTCCACCCTGTCCTGGGTTTTCTCAATCGGTCTTCCCAAAAATATATTTTTCGCCAGTCTTTCTTCTCCCATTCTTGCCACATGTCCTACGCATCGCAACCTTCTAGCTAGATAGAGATCATGCAATTCTTCGTTATGCGCCATACTCAGGTCACTTCAAATATATATATACAGTAGAACCTCGATAACTCAAACCTCGGTAACTTAAAAACCTCTATAACTTCAAAAAACAATAAGTTCCCTTCCCATCAGAGCACAAAACCTCAATAACTTAAAATATGCAACCTCGATAACTTAAATACGTAATCTCGGTATTGGCCCTCAGAAGCCGAAATCTTGAAGAAACAAGAATCAGGAGAAAGTCTTCAATGTAAAAGACGAAAAATTGCCAAATTCCCTAATTTAGAACAATGTTTGTTTACGTGGTTCAAACAGTGTCGAAACAAAAACATCAGTGTTAGTGGACCCATACTGAAAGAAAAAGCTGAAGAGTTCACTAATTCGCTGAAAATCAAAAATTTTAAAGCCAGCAATGGCTGGTTAGAGAATTTTAAGAAACGACATGATTTAAAATAAGTTGACCTGTGGCCAGGTCCGAACCGACCGACGGTTTGAAATAAATTAATTTCCAGCTACAGAAACAATTTCAAATAATTTTCATATATCTATTAATGTAATAAAAAACAGATATGGATACATAAATAATAAATATAAACATTTTTAATTTTATTTTATTTATAATATATATGCAAAACCAGGCTGTGACGTCATGAATGGCTGGATGACGTCATATAATTTTAAATCAAGAAAAAACTAATAAATATGATTTTTCTCGAGGATAAAACCAATACAAAGTGCATGATTCGTGGTAATATATAAAAAAATCTCCTTTGGTGTGAAAATAACCCTTTCCTTCCTATCGTCGATCGCTAATACTACCACTTCCGGTTTCCGGAATTGCACCAAAAGTTGATCAATTCATCCCACTGATGCATTAAGTAAATATACCAAATTTCATCAAAATCGGTTGAGCCGTTCAGGCTGTACACATTTATACGGACGGACGGACAGACGGACAGACAGACGGACGGACAGACGGACGGACAGACATCATGCTAAAAATACTTTTTTCTGTTTAGAAAATGCATGATTCGTGGAGATATGTAAAAATCTCCACATGTGAAATTTGGTGTGAAAACAATACCTCCCTTACTATCGTCGGTCGGTAAAAAATGTTATTAACCTATCCCTTACATAGACCCTTGATAACTTAAAACCTCTATAACTTAAAATATTTTGTTTCCCTTGGACTTTAACTGTATATATAAATATATGAATATTCATAAACTATTAAAATAAAGAGTTTAAAATAACTTTAAATCACACACATTGATTATAATTACTAGTAATTTTATTTTTAAACAAATTAAAATTAAATTTTATATCTCATTGTCAGTTAAATTCAAAAACAAATTTCAAAAACAAAAATTTATAATTATGTACAGTGGTACCTCGACATACGAGCTTAATTCGTTCCAAGACCTTGCTCGTATCTCAAATTGTTCGTATCTCAAAGCACTTCGCGCCATTAAAACTAATAGAAAAGCTTTTAATCCGTTCCAGTCCCCAAAAATCACCTTAGTTTTGTTTTTTGTATGCTATTTTGAATCAAACAAATGTCTTTACGAGAAGGAACATTTATTTAAAAACAACAAAAATAATGGGAACATTTAAATAAATAAAAATAAGAAGAATTTAAAAAAAAACTTAAATATCATCGCTTGTCTTTGCTTTTTTCGCCTCCCCTTGCTCATCTTGTTCTGCAAGGCGTTTTACAAAATTGACTAAGGAAGTTTGTTTTTTCCTCCCCTTCACGGTATTGCGAAAATGATTGAGACAGGTTTCGTTAAATAATTCCGAAGCCCGACCAGTTGCAACCTTTTCGGGGTGGTTTTTATCTACAAATTTAACAATTTTCTCCCACATTCCTAGGATCTCTTTAATTTCTTTTGGAGAGATAACATTTTCTGTTTCTGGCGCCTCTTCAGAAACTGTGTTTTCTTGGGTCACAACATCATTCTGTGTTTGTAGGTTTTGTAACTCTTCAGTTGTAAGCTCCTCAAAATGTTGCTCGACGAGTTCGTTTACATCATTTTCATCTACTTCTAGACCCAAAGAAACAATCTCTTCTATTTCTGACACTTGAGATTCAGATTCTGCAATGATCCTTTCAGTTACAGCGTCAGGCCATAGCTTTTTCCATGCAGAAATTAATGTTCTTTTTGTGACACACAGCCAGGCCTGATCAATAATTCTTAAACATGTCACTATGTTAAAATGGTCTTTCCAAAACTCTCGAAGGGTCAGGTTTGTACTATCCGTCACTTCAAAGCATTTGCGGAACATGTGCTTTGTGTACAGCTTCTTAAAATTAGAAATGTGGGGGCAAATTGGTGCCGTGTGCATCGTCACGGGGTGCTCGTATCTCAAATCTTGCTCGTATCTCAAAGCAAAATATCGGTCGGTTGGCGGCTCGTATCTCAAAACACTCGTATGTTGGGGCACTCGTATGTCGAGGTACCACTGTATTAAAATTGCCGTAATAGTGCATTAAATATAATCGATATTAAGTAATTTATAAATAAAATTTAAGCATTGTGTGTGATCATGACATTATACATCAATATTCGAAACATAAAAATTTAAACAAAAATCAAAATCGATTTTATTTTATTTTTTCCATACTTATCGTTACTCTTTATTAGCGGTATATAAAATATACAATCTAATTTGTAAAAAAATAATTTTATATATTATATTTAAATTTAATTAAAATCACTATAAATTTATATAATAATATTGTATTTTAAAAGTTAGAAATTGAAATCATTGTATTTCACATTAACATATGCTATTATCTATCTTTCTATACAAATTTTCATAGTTTTATTATCATTGTTATTTGATCAATCAAACAAAGAAGTTTTAAAGAATTCAAAATAGAATTCTTTAGGAAAAAACTTTTGAATTATTTACCTTTTCCTAATCCTTATTTTCTTTTTTCTTTTTTTTTTTTTTGAAACAAATTACACGAATGAATTTTTAAGAATTCTAATACTTTTATTTTGGTTATTGTGGAAGGACTATGGAACATTACTTTTGAAAAGATATTTTGCTGAAAAAAGGAAATCGTACATAGGACGTTTACAGAAGGGGGGGAGTCATGTTTTCTTCCCCTTTCCCCATTCCTCTTTTCATGGCCTATACTTTTTCATCCAGCAGTTAGCTATATAGTAAAAAGACAGGGACCAGTTGACCCATAAGGCATTTGTCACTTGGGCTTAACAGCCCGCTACCCAAAAGAGGAGCCACAAAGCCTGTCGGAGTTATTTTCGATTTTGATACAAAAGCGCAAAACGGAGCAAACGCTTCACACAACGACAAACAACAAACGGCCCTAAGGCATCGTAACCGGGAGCCTCGATCCCCTCCCCAAACTACTATAAATAACGCACACAATTCAAATTCGGTGCTATTATGCTAATTAAACTGATAAATTTATTATATCGAAAAGGTGGTCTTTCAACTTTATAGATGAATAAATCTTTCCAGAAGTAATTAAGAAGAAAACTTTTTTTTTTGTCTAATTTTAATTGGTTTACTAAAATTAATGGCCATTTTTATTGTAAAGTGGAAAATCAACTTTCTTTATATAGAAGAATTTTTCTCTAATAAATTTCATTAGAAGATGAATCGAACAAGACTGCTTAAACTTTTACAAATGTAATGATGAATGGAATTTAATTTATAATATATTAGAATATATTTAATAATAAATATATATGTATAATATATACTTATTAAAAATATGAAGTTTCAAAATATTTAGTACCTAATAGATTAAGTTAATTGTACAAATGTACAAATAAAAATCATAAATAATCACATAGAGTAAACATACACACTTCCTTGATTTTGAAAAAATTAATGGAATTCCTTGTATTTATTATATATATATAAAAATGAAAATTATTTGGTTTATGAGAGGAATAGATTACTCTTCTATTCTTCAGTAATTACTTTTCTTTTTCTTATTTCTTACATACTTAAAAAATAAGTTTCTTTTTAAATAGTTTTTTAAAAAATGATTGAAAGATTTAAATAATCTTAGTGACAGATGCGGGTACATCGTTACGATAACCAACATACATAATTATTTAAGTATATAATTTATATAAATTGATATAAAATCTTTATAAAAAAAAAACAACTATAATATTTTTTATATTTTTTATGATTTAAGGTTTTGACGATATTTGTGTGTTTGTATATGAATAAACGCAAAAAGGTATACACCGTTTATCCGATTGAGGTCAAAGTCGATAGGTAAGCAGGCATAAAACCCTGAATATTTTGTAGAACTAATATGGGACTGAAATTATCCCTTTCTCTCATATGGAATATATATTTTTTATAATTTTATTATTCTAATAAATATATAGAAATGTTTAATAATAAATTTAAAAATTAATTAAAAAATTATCATTGAAGTGTCAACGCATTAAATGATTAAAAAAATGATTTATTATGAATATAAATTGGAAAATATTTCTTAGAATAAAACGAGTGAATAATAAATTCACGAATACCTTACTTTCAAATAATATAATATATTAGAATATTATATATATATATATATATATACTTTATATACTTTATATACTTTAAATTAATAATATCATAACTTGTCGGTATGATATTTTTGAAAGAGGTGCTAAATTAATTAAAAATTATAATAATAAAGTAAAATACATTACAAGAACAGAAACAATTCCTTTGATAAGCGATCAAAGAATATATATTAATTATCTAAATTTTAAGATTTTACTAGTAAATTGAAATTAACAATATTTTAATAAATATGTAAAAATTATTAAAATGTTAATATGGAAGTTAACTCTTATTTTATAAATACTTTTAAAAAATGACAATAAAATACGATATCTTGTTCTATATACTTCTAATCTGGAGTGACTTCACTAGACTATCTCGCAAATTTAACATATATTATATTTAAATTAAATTTAATTAATTATAAATTATAAATTAAAATTAATACATATTATTTATTAAACCAGCGCGTGTTTGGCTCTTTGTTGATGGCACCACGTCACGTGCTGGCGCGTTGTTTGCAGTCGTGTTAAAAAATTAATTCCGGTACTTTCAGCGAATCAATCAAACTGAAATTCTATATATGTCGGAGTACTAAATTTCATTATTCTAGCTCAAACCGTTTTTGTGTAATCTAGTCTACCAACGCACACACACACACACACAAATTTTTCTCAACCTTAGTGAAAATGAATCAGGGACCTTCAAAACCTATCGACACCGGTACATTCAGCAATTTAATCATGCTGTATATAGCAGTTTTATACAATCTTTAATTGTGAATAATTATCCAACATATACCTTTATTTTTAAGGTCAGTTTAGAGGAAAAAATTCAAAACGTGGTAGGTAATGACCCACTTCCGGATGAGCTACATTTCTCAAAAGTTGATAGAAAACTACAACTTTTGAATAATGCCCATGTACCAAATTTCATTTTTCTAGCTCAAACCGTTTTTGCGTAATCTTGTCTACATACACACATACATACACACATACACAGACATTTTTCTCAATCTTAGTGAAAAGGACTAAGGGACCTTCAAAACGTATAAAAACATCAAAATCTCGACATCGAAAATTTTCGTGATCGCAATGACTTGAGGTACGATTAAAAATTATCAAATCGTACTCAAAAAAAACTTTTTAAATAAATAAATGTATACATATAGACATACTTATACAAATTTATATACACAAGAACTGGTCTAATATATATATATATTATATATGGTATATGAATAATAAAATATATTATCTTACTTATTATTTTTAAAAGTAAGGAATTCGTGAATTTGTTTTTCACACATATTTTTTCCCTGGGAAAAATTTTCTATTTTATAATCATTTAAGAAATTTAATAAATCATTTGTTTTTTTAAGCATTTAATCCGTTGGCACTTCAATAATACTTTTTTAATTAATTTTAATTTCATTTCCCTCTAATTATCGTTCATTTTTTTTTTCAATTATGATAATTTTAGATTCCTCCGGTGAGTGATTTATAGAAGAACAAAATAAAAATAATTGTTTTGTTAAATTAGTTCTTCACTAATTAGTTCTCTTTTAATCGATCTATCTATCATTTTTTTTACTCAAATGTATCTTCCTCTCCCACTCTCTTTCATTCTTTCCCCTATTACTACTACACTTTATTTATTTTTTATCTATCTTATTTTATTTTATTAATTTTTTTTAGTTAACAAACATCAACTAGCGACTCATTAAAATCGAAATAATTTTTAGTCTTTAAAAGAAAGATGCTTTTGTTAATTATCAGAGCAAGTTCCTTGAAAGACTACTTGTGACAAAAAAAGAAAGAATAAAAAAAAAAAAAGAAAAAATAATCGATCTTGGGAAACTAGGTCAGAATCTGCTGTGTTCGTTTTCATCTACATCTATAGACTATTGAAAAGGCCCTCTCGACGTGATAATAAATGAAAAAGTTTTTTTTTTTTTGCTTTTTAAGACAATGCAATCTCATATCTTTTATTTTGAATTTAATTAAGTTTTATTTTATTGAAAAGCAAGTGGGCAATATATTAAATCATAAGAATGCTATGTAGATCCCCGCCCTATCTTCTTTTGAAATCTACATTAAAAAAATACCATCAATTTCATAATAGAATTAATAAACAAATAAAAAAAATCAACTTTTCCAATTTATTAAAAATTCTATAGGAAAAATTTTAAATAAAATTTTCACAATTATAGTCTATCTTGTTTTAATTTTTTTTTTTTTTTTTTTTGTTTTGTTTTTGTTTTTGAAATGCTTATCCAACTTGACTTTGATTAATGATGCATAACTTTCGTTAATTAATTCTCAATAATTCAATAAACAAAAGATTATGTTTTGGGTATGAATTAGGAGAGTTTTCGGTCTCTATAAATTATTATTTTTTTTTCTCTCTATTGATCCGGGATGCGCAAGAAAATTAATTAAATTTATTGATGAATATTCTTATACATACCTATATTGATCAACAAAGTGATTGGTTATAATATCCAATCATCATTGTTTCAATGAAGAGAATATATATTAAAAAATATTATATTTTCATATTTTTAAAAAGAATATCTATACTATATAAATCTCTAATAAATTTGAAATATTTTTTAATAATTATCTATAAATAAATGTATATTTTGTAATTAAGATTAGGATGGTAGAATTTAGAGGAGTTCTCATAATATATTAATAATCCTCTCATAATAATAATAATAATAATAATAATGACATAATAACTATAAATGAATACTTTTGCTAATGCAATTTTATATTTAATAATCTTTATATTCTTACATTATAATGTTTACAAATTATATTGCTATTAATGACATTCTTATCAATGATCAATTTCATTAAAACAGAATAATACCTGCGTCAGTGATAAATAATCAATTGTTGTTGTTTTCCTTTCCAATGAATATAACTACTAATTAGTTTTAATTATTATTATTCATATTTCATAATGATAATTTTAAAAATATGCTTAGGTAATATTTAATTTGAACAGCTATTTTTGATTTCTTCGTTTCTAGATTTCGAATTGGAATACATCAAAAATAGATAAAATATAATGATAGGTGATTTATTTAATGACTTTAAATTAATAATTGTATCAATTACTATATGTGTTGATTAGTAACATAATGTGTATGTGTGTGTGTGTGTGTGGAGGGGAAGGTCCTTCTACCTTCCCCTCCACACTGACATCTTCTTTTATATGTGATTTTTACCGACCGACGATAGTAAGGGAGGTATTGTTTTCACACCAAATTTCACATGTGGAGATTTTTACATATCTCCACGAATCATGCATTTTCTTAACAGAAAAAAGTATTTTTAGCATGATGTCTGTCCGTCCGTCCGTCCGTATAGATGTGTACAGCCTGAACGGCTCAACGGATTTTGATGAAATTTGGTATATTTACTTAATGCATCAGTAGGATGAATTGATCAACTTTTGGTGCAAATCCGGAAACCGGAAGTGGTAGTATTAGCGATCGAAGAAAGGAAGGGAAGGGTTATTTTCACACCAAATTTCACATGAGGAGATTTTTTACATATCACCACGAATCATACACTTTGTATTGGTTTTATGTTCGAGAAAAAACATCTTTATTAGTTTTTTCTTAATTTAAAATTATATGACGTCATCCAGCCATTCATGATGTCACAGCCAGCTCAACTTATATATTATTAATAAAATAAAATTAAAAATATTTATGTTCTATCCATATCTGTTTTTTATTACATTAATAGATATATTAAAATTATTTGAAATTGTTTCTGTAGCTGGACATTAATTTACTTGAAACCGTCGGTCGGTTCGGACCTGGCCACAGGTCAACTTATTTTAATTTTAAATACATATTTTTTTTTATTTTGTTTAATTTTTCACAAAATATAATAATATAATTCAATTTTGAATTTAATATTAATTTAATTTTTTCAATTTGCATTATACTTTTCAAATTAAATTATTTTAATAAAAATGTATTTAAAACCCAATCTATAATTTACACATCAATTTATGAAAACTTTCTAATAATAAATTTTTAAATAGTTATACATTTATGTTATTTTATTAATTTTTAAATTCTAAAATAATTATTAATTATTCAATTATTGAGACATTTAATAGAAATCTTCACTTAATAATGGTTCAATGGGTTTCCCACTGATCCAATTGCAAAAGAACCGATACGTTATGATGACGTAAGCAGCTGCTATAAATTGTTAGTTCATTCATCGCGCGCCAGAAACAGCTGACTGGCCGATCAATAGCAGGGAGAGGCTGTTCGCTCTCTGTCTCTCAAGTCCTTGTGCAGAGGACATCATCCCCGGGAAACTTCTGCATCCCAATTCCTTTCTTGCCTCCCATCGACCTGGCAGTCTCTCTTCCCTTTTTGGACGTATCATTCCCCATCCTCTCCCCTCCACCTTGCCCTCTTCCCTATTATTCTCTATCTCTCCCATCCCATCCAATGCATTTTTCAGATACATCTAACACTTCGCTCGGAAGTGTAGAGGGAGCTCAAAAAAAGGGAGGGGGGTGAATAAATATTTTTTTCCAATTTATTCAATTGAGATGAACGATTTCTATATATGAGAAACAACACAACATTCTGCAATTTCCTCTCCCATGGCATATAAGCGGACTGAACTTGTCGTAAATCATTCTTCGAATATAAATGTATCATTAAAGGCGTGGAATAAATAATCAATATATCAAATAATCAAGGATCTATTAGAAGCTTATAAAATAGTGCTACTTAAATGGATGACGTCAAAATTTAGACTATAATTTATTAACAATCACACTATTTCATCTTAACTGGTAGACTACTTTTTATAATTTATTATAATTCTAAACTATTTTGAAATCAATAAAAGGACAGTGAATCAATTCATAAATTTATATCAGAGAACTATTATCTACAAATTACCAATATCCAACATTATTAATTTTGAATAAAACTTATTATTAGAACTAAATTATTATTCAAATAATACCTTTTTTATTAGAATATTTTCAATTTGCTACAAATTTCATTTCTCTAACAAATTTGTTTGTTTTTTTTTAAATTTTATGTTAATGAATTTTGACATTAAGTAATGATTAACTTAATAATTTCGAATTATTTAATATTATCATAAATATATATATATATATATATTATATAAACCATAAAAATAAATTATCATTAATCTACTTACTAATATACAATATTACTCATATTTATTATGAATAAGTTTGCCATAATCAAAAGACAATACATATATGAATCTAAATAATGAAATAGTAAATAAATCATTTTTGATAGAATTTACAAATTTTTTTATTTTTATTAAAATAATTATAATAATTAAGTTAAATCTGATAATTAAATCTCAAAAATCCTAAACAAGAATTGTGAAATTATCAATTATTTTGTTTCAAATGAAAATGAAAATAATTTTTTAACAGTAATTTTGGGAATACTGCAACTAAAGATCCAACCTGATTAATTTTGAATAAAACTTATTATTAGAACTAAATTATTATTCAAATAATACTATTTTTATTAGAATATTTTAAATCTCAAATATCCTAAATAATTTTTGTGGAATTATCAATTATTTTGTTTCAAATGAAAATTAAATCAATTTTTTAACTATAATTTTGGAAATGCTGCAACTCAAGTAGTATTCCCAATAAGATCCAATCCGTGATAGCATTAAATTTGAAACCAAAATATGTTCGTTTGTAATATTTTCGTTTGTCTATTAAGAAACGGAATACAATCCTTCGTGATTTCTAGTCCCAGATTACACAAAAATTACCCTCTAATTTTATCTATCAGTTCAGTGGAAGAGTAAGATCACCTCGTGTACTGATATTGATCCTTAATCCTAGTTCCACGTTGGGAAAAGTTGTAGAGGTGAATATATATATCGTTAACCATTCCCCTGACCTTTGTTGTCCGGATATACAATCTTGGTATACGTATGTCAATGGGTCCCAGGTGGTATAATTGATCCTATTCCGTAGTCGTATATACATGTGAAACCTTATTTAGCTCTCTGTCAATAAATCAGATTAGATTTTGTAAAACACCGGATCCCAACAATTTTGTAATATAATATGAAAAGGATCTGATATCCACGATGTATTTAGAAGGTTCAAAGATTGGAATAAAAATTGGCAGGCCTTTCTCTTAAAAATTGGCAAAGTTCTATAATCAACTTCTAAAGATACGGACGTGTTATTATCCCCACATCGTTTTTTCTCCGAAACGCATTAGTAAAAGACATATTATATAGTGGAAATAAACTTGAATTGGGAGGAGTGGGGCTATTTATCTATCTAGGTTGTTATTAGGCTAACGAATACAATTTTCGCAGATGCTACGTTCTATCTAATTTTATTTATTGTATGTTTTCTAGGTATAAATTTTAATTTGAGCAATGTTCATTTATTGATAAATGTTGTTAAGTGTATGCGAAACGAGATTGAACGAAAGAAACAACAAATGTGAGTGTTTGTGTGTGATTCATACAAATACGGGACTAACACAAATGCAACTCGACCCATTTCCCTTCATTCTAACTTTAGCGGCTTCTCTGTTCTGTCTCCCTCTCTTTCCCACTCTTACCCCAATCAGACCCCACCTCCACACACAATAAACACACACACAATCTCTCCCTCTCTTTCTCTCTTTCTGTGTGTATCTCCTCGCCGCTGGTCGACTGTCGACACGTGCATTAATTCACTTTCGTCTCCGTCGAAAGTGATAGCAAAGGGGAAAAAGAGAAATAAACCTTTAAAAAAAAAAAAAAAAAATCATTGAAATTTCGCAGAATAATTATTTTAGATTATTATCTCATTTCGAGGGGATATTTAATTTCTGCTAACCCTCAATGTTTGTCTCCTGGGGCTTTATTATTTCAAATATAATTAAGGCGTCTGTTTATAATTAGTTGATAGAAAAATGTTGATCGTTTAAATTAACTGTATCTATGTAATTATTCTAATATCTCAAGTGAAATCTTTTTCTCATTCAGTTAATTTATGAAAATAAATTAAAAAACTGTCAAAAAAAAAATATATATATATATAATTATTTATAAAAATTGTAGTTTCTATTTTAATCATGCATGATGCTTTGGGGACCATTTATTTCGACATCAAATAAATAATTAATAAACGATCTATTTTTTTTTTATTCATTTAAAATTAATACACACTTATAATCTAAGATTATATCAAGTAGAGAGAGTGAAATACTTATATTTTTATCTTCATTTTTTGGTTCGAAAATCATTTTTAGCATAGTAACCAACCTAAATATGAAACCGTGAACTTATTTATTTATTTATTTATTTATTTTTTTATGATAAAATAAATAAAACTACTTTTCTTTCTGACAAGACTTATCAATTAATTAGTGGTCAAGAAATGAAGAAAAATGTTTTCAATTTATACATTGGAATATTGCTTATCAAATTTATGATGTTGTTTTTTGTTTTGTTTTTAATTACAAATTCTAATTTGTAAATGAGATCATTTTTTAACTTTTTTTTATGTTAATGAAGTAATCAATTTTTATTAAAATCTAATTCAAATTGTTTTGTTATATAATTAAATTTAAAAAAAATTGAACAATTAAAGATATGTTTTTTACAATATAAAAATATTCTCTGAAATTAGTTATAAAATACTATATATATATATATATATTTATGTATCCTATATTTAAATAATGTTTATGTTCTTTAGAGAAGTGGTTTACAATCTTTCTAAACCGGCGCCCTCCTTTTTTTTAAAAAAATTCTTGCGCCCTCCTTAATTTTTGTAATAATGCAATTTTATAAATACTCACATAATATACTAATTTATTTAATGGCCTACAAAATAACACATACACATTACACACACCCACAGTCACTCAATTAAGCAAAAACATATTATAGATTATTATAGATTTTAGAAAAAAAATCTTACCAATAATTGTTCTAAAACATACGGGCAAGCCCCACAGGATGGAAAACACTGCTTTAGAGAAACTAAAATCTATTTTTTTATTTTTTTTATAATATTTATTATATAATTTTTCATTAACAATACCGAACATGTTTTAATTATGCAATAATTTAAATTAAATTAAATATATGTCTAATTCATTTAGAATAAAATTTAAAATTGCTATTTATATTAAATGTTTAATATTAAAGTTTTTAAATAAATCAATGTAAATGATTGAATTTATTTATAATAAGATGTTAATCACTAATAAATATACGATACCAATGAAGAATAAAATCACCCACTAACTAATAAGAGATTTTATGAAAAAAAATTCAAAATAAAATTTAATTTGTTTATTTTATATATTATTTATTATTTATTTATATATTATTTATATATTATTTATTTTATATTTTATATGTAAATAAGGGGCAGCATGGCTGAGTGGGTAGAGTACTAGATTTCTACACAGAAAGCCTGAGTTCGAATCCCAGCATAGAACTCAAGATTATATATTTATTTAATTAATAAATAAATAAATATAAAAATCTAATTCAAATTTAACATCGGCTGCCCCACCGAAGAAGGCAAGGGGAAACCACTTCGGTCAAATTTTCCCATGAACACCCTATGACTCCTGTGGAGTTATTAGGGCCACGACACTTCCGCTAGGAAGTTATCGACAACGAAGAACGAAGAAGAATGTAAATTATATTGATATCCTTAATATATTAAAAGCATTTTTAGATAAAATTATTTTAAGTAATTAGTTATTAAAATTTACGCGACCAATTAACATTCATCTTTCCTATTTCATATAAAATCATTTATACAATTTGAAAATTAGCCCACATATATATACAATAAGAGAATGAGAAATTATAATTCAATTTTAATCAATTAGAAAAATCATTTCAAAATTTCAATGATAAATTTAAGTAAATTTGCTCCAATCTAAAAGTGATTGTCATTTTTTTACTATCTCACCAGAGATAGTATTGTCATCACGAAAATTTTCGATGTCGAGATTTTGATGTTTTTATACGTTTTGAAGGTCCCTGAGTCATGTTCACTAAGGTTGAGAAAAATATCTGTCTGTCTGACCGTGTCTCTCTCTCTCTCTCTCTCTCTGTGTGTGTGTGTGTGTGTGTGTGTGTGTATGTAGACTAGATTACGAAAAAACGGTTTGAGCTAGAAGAATGAAATTTGGTACACGGGCATATATAGAATTTCAGCTTGATTGGATTGCTGAAAGTACCGGAATTAATTTTTTAACACGACTGCACGTTGTGCCATCAACAAAGAGACAAACACGGGCTGGATTAATAAATATTATGTATTAATTTTAATTTATAATTTAATTAAACTCAATTTAAATATAACATATGTTAAATAATCCAATTCAAATTTGCTAAATAGTCGAGTGGAGACACTCCAGATTTATTGGTTTATTAATATTTTTATTTTTTATTTTATTTTATTTTTTTTTTTCTTAAGTGTATTTTATTTATTGGAATGCATAAATCATTTCTTCTGCCCTCTGTAAATTCATTTTCAAATCGATTATTTTTATTTTTAATGTAATGCTTGTTCCCCTCTCTTTTTCTCTCTTTTGTAGGAGGTGGAGGAGGAGGAGAAGAATTGTTACATAATTCAATTAGCTTTCTATAAGTGGAAGCAATTATGGAATCCATCATTGATGGGAAACAGAGTTAAAGAGAGAATTTAAATTAATTTTTTTCTGATTACTGAGGCGTAAATGGCTTATGTCGTGAAATAGAACAATGAAACAATTACTAACTGTTGGCTCATTCAAGCATTGAAAACAAGAAATACCATTCTATAAATTAATTTATTTTCATTTTGATTTGTAATTTTTTTAATAAACTAAAAATGTAAAATTGCTCTACCGAACCGTTCGCGCTTAATTAAGAGTTTTATGAAAAGAGGTTTCGTTTTCCAAAGGAAAAAAAATGCTTTCCAAAAAAAAAAAAACATCATCATTGCACGAAAGCTTTGCCTTCAAAAGATTAGATTCTAATGATTGATTGAAGTTCATCAGCATATTTTAAATTCTTATTAATAAAAAAGAAGAAAAAAAAATTGCTGAGATAATTTTCATGGTTTTTGTGAAGGATGTTATTAATGCTTCAAAACTTTTATTAATAATAATAATAAAAAAAATTAATTTAATGCCTTTTCTATGGTGAATTATGAATTATACATATGACTAAAAAGGAAGAGTAAAGCCAGGCCGCTTGAATATTTAATATATCTAGTTTATATTAAATTTCAAATGCCAAAAATTTGCAATTTGATAACTTATGTTGAGAATTGAACAGCTTTAAAAATTAAACAATAATAATTAAAAATTCATGAGATTTGTAACGGGCAACCATGAACAAATTACTATGCAACTTATTAAATTTGATGGATATACACTGGCTGAAAAAATTCAAACACCATAACTGAGAGTAATGGGTAAACATAAAACATTTGCATAATTATAGTATTTTTAATAGAAATGTTCAATCCAAATATCAAGAAGAAATTGGATCAGTGGAATAGAATTTAGATAAAGTATTTGTCTTACTCAAATTAATTATTTGATTTGAGTTAGTTTCAAGGTTACAAAGAAGGAGCCACAGGGTAGGTGGCAGCATCACATTCTCGTGGTCCCAGGCCTCGTAAGGGAATGTCTCTAGCTGGGGTCTATGGGACGGAGTCATCGCAGCCTCCGTGATCAAAATGGATACTACTTGATAAATTAATTGATGCTACTTGATAAAAAGTAGCGCCCCGATCAAGAAAATCAAGGTAAAGTTTGATAGGAGCCGTTCTACTGATCATAGGACACCTAATTGATATATATTTCAAGGTTACAAGTTAACGCATGCGCACGATGATGGATTATAAATGTGAAATAGTGGCATCTCATCAACAATTTTGTATGTATCCAGTCAAATAATTTATATTTACATAAAAACAAATCCATCCTTCATTCATCAAATTTAATATAAATTCATTTTTCATTTTAATTACATATAAAAAGTTAAGAAGATGAAAAATTGAATAACAATTGAGCTGAATTTTAATGATTTAACTAACTTATTATAATCTCTTTTAGATTTAATGTGATCCTAGCGTGCAGTTAATCGAAACTACTTCTCTATTAAATAAAAATAAAAATAATTATAATAAAATGCTTCCGCGGACATCCGGAAACTTGGGGATAATTTCAATAGATTTAAATCTTATGTTAATATTATTATTATTATTATTATTATTTTATTTTTACCATTTTTTTTTGAGAATGATGCAGGCGGCTGGTCGCTTAAACGATGCTCATATAAATTATATGGTTCCTAGCCTATATATATGGAGATGGGCTCTCCATGGAATAATTCATAAAAACGATACGGTTACGATAATTCTGATGAATATTCGCATTTGCATTTGAGAACCACACTCGGGCATTTGCGTTCGGGCTCAAAGCAGCGCATTAAATTTCCACCCTACAAAAAACATCAACTTTTATTATTATTAATATTATTATGATATTTTTTCCCCCTTTAGGGTCTAGCGGATCGGCAACATTGGTGAAATCACTTTGGAGAAATCGATTAACTTTTTAACTTTTTCGATACGTGTACATTGTAACGAGAAACGCTTCTTGATTTCCATTTTAACTGATGTCAGTAATAAATTACCATCACTAATAATTTAACAAGAAATTCTCCTCTTTGCTTGGTAATTTACGTACCATTCATTCTCAATCATTCTGTCAAAAAATAAAAATTTATTAAACTTTAATGAGTTTATTCTTTTTTTTTTTAATTTTTTTTTAAAGTATTTTATTTCATCGATAATATCATTACAAGATAGGAATGGGAAATACCTTACCGAAATATTGTCCATGAAAAATCCAACTAAAATTACAACAAAAATAATTTATTTTCATTTTATTTTACATAAAAATTTTAGTTATTTTAAACATTTATTTAGTTAATCTTATCTTATTACACTAGCAAAAATTGTATATATATATATATATATATATATATATATATATATATATATTTGTATATTTTTGAATTAATTTATTAATTAACCGCTCGAAGGATTTTTTTTGAAATTCCCACCATAGATAATATTTATAAATCGACCTGTATTGGTTTCAAGCTGGAAAAATCATCTTCATTAGTTTTTTCTTAATTTAAAATTATATGACGTCACCCAGCCCTTCATGACGTCACACAGCCAGCTCCTACTACTTAAATAAAATAAAATTAAAAATATTTATGTTATATCCATATCTGTTTTTTATTGCATTAATAGATACATTTAAATTATTTGAAATTGTTTCTGTAGCTGGAAATTAATTTATTTCAAACCGTCGGTCGGTTCTGCGCTTGGCCACAGGTCAACTTTTTTTTATCTATTTTCAAGTTTAATTTTTATTAAATTATTAATTTATATTTATTTATTCATTGTTCTTTTATTAATTAGTTTTTTACATAGTTTTATGATTTTCAATATTTTTTAACTAAAATATTACTAATTATTTATTATTATTAAGGACCCCAAGTCCCATTCATTTTAATCAGATTGATGCAATGATGTAACATTTAATAATTGTAATAAATAATTAAAGAATTGTATATCAATATTTTTTATAGGAACGAGCGATAGCTCGCTGTTCCGGTACTTATTATTTGCTAAAATTTTGAATTATTACACTAAACATGTTCGCGTTCTCTACAAATATGAACTTTTAAATAAATAAATGAATTTAAAAAATAATATTCCTAATATATATATACAATTAAATAAGGTTGAATTGTTTGAGTGCAAAATTGAAAATGCAAATACAATTCAGATTTAAAGTATGAGAATTCTAATAAATTTCATATGAGAACGGATAACTATGATCTTTTAATTTAATGCATTGCATTTTAATCAGTTTCGACTATAAATCTGTTAATTTACCAGCTTCTCTAAATATTCTAATTCTAATCGACAGGCCACCGGAGAATCAACTTTACTGGAGCCAGTAATTCATTTATAATAGAGTCATCCGCCCAAATCAAATTCTACAATATTATGTTACAATTTAAATGAAAACAACCATACATAACTGTATGTTGTATATTTTATGAATCAATATTTTTTATAATTTTTATATAATAAATACTTATATTTAAAATTATATTCAATATAATAAAAGCGAAGCAAAGTTAAGGTTAAGAAGATTAAAATAATAATAAATAAAATTGAAGATTACCTTACAGAATACTGATTTAACAAAAAATAACTGATTAAGTATTGTGTAGATTTTGATAAAATTTAAATTTAATTTAATTGTCAAGTATATAGTATATATATTATATTATATACAAATTATATTTTTAGCTGATATATTATTTCTGTTGTTTTAGTTTGTAATTAATTTTTGTAAAATTAATCCATTATTTTCATTTTGCAAAAAATTTGACATATTAGATAATATTATTAAATCCATTAACATAGACACACACACAAGTGAAACATAAATTCTCATATATTGATGAGTTAACTGAGTAAAAAAAAATGAACCAAGCTATTGTGTTTGTATATGCGTATTAATTTTAAATCTATTTTTAAATTTTTCAAAACCGAGAGAATAAATAATTATGAATTGTTCTCGTAAATAACAATTATCTCTATTGTAATATTACAAAAAGTAATTTTGTTGTTTTAGCTCTCCTTGATGTCAGCCACTAACCTTGTTTATTATTGTTTTTTGTTTTTTTGTTTTTATTTATACATTTTTTTTTTAATTTTCTCTTATAATTTTATTAAATACAAATTTAGAAAAGAACAAGGTAACATCAACTTTTTTTTTTATGTAGTTGTAGTCCTTTATTGAAATAAATAAATTTGTGATTGTTTATGCTTCAACTCCAAAAGTTTAGAAAAGACATGTTAGGAAATTATTTCGACATTCTTATTTTTAAGGCTAGGAACGTCACCGGGGGATTGAATCGCTGTCGTAGAAGGATAACAGACGTATCCGTAATCGAGGAAGAAGGCTAAGTTATTAAAATATGAAATTTATTGAAGGAGACGTTGGCGGTTGTTTTTTTTTTTTCTCTTGCCTTTTTCGAAACATTCTACACATTTTAATAGGACAGAAGGAAGAAGAAGATACATCTTCTTAAAAGAAAAAAAAAAATTGGAGAATCAACTAAAACTTGTATATACTCCTAATGTTTTGATGTCGTTTTAAATTTATCAAAGATTAATTTTTTTTATTTCAACTGTGAACTTAAATTATTTTATTTGAACTGAAATTCACATTTAAAAATCACTCAGTCTAAAATTTGTAGCTAATGACCTGTGAATGTGTGTATGTGTGGGTGTAAGTGTATATTTTTGAACATTAAATTAAAAATTATAAATCTTCCAAAAAGATTTTGTTATAATTTGATTTTTTGTTTATTTTTTAATTATTTTTTTCAGTATATAGAATTTTAATTCAAACATAATTTTTTTTTTATTATTAAACTTTTTAATTACACTTATGATTATTTAATCACATTCTTTTATTTAAAGTTAATTACTTTTATTATTATTATTATTTGTATAAATTTGATTATTATTTTTATTAGTATTATTAATGAATTTCGAAAAGTATTTTGTTAAATAAAAAAAAAATATTAATTCACATAATATCAAAATCATATTAATTAAATATTTAATTAAAGTTCGATTTTTTTTTGTGTATATTTTAATAGAATGATCAGATTCCATTTGTAATCTGATAAACTCAAAAATACAATACCAAGGTTATACATAATTTTACCATTTCTTTGTAAAATAAATATTTTTAAACTTTTATTATTGATTCGAATTAAGAATTTCTTATAGTCTAATATCTAATACAAACAGAATTTATAATTGATTCTTTTTTAAAATACCACTTTATAAAAATATCAACTTATAAATATTCAATTTCTTTTCTTCTACTTCTTTCTATTGATATCTATATTTATTTTTCCCTATTGATAATTATTTAATTTTAATATTTATCATTTAAGTGTCATTGTAAAGTATCAATATCAATCAATATTTCATTTAATAAAACAAGTACAACATTTGATAAATAATAGATAGTATCTTGATGAGGTTTACACATGATGATTAATTAAGACCAGATTCCCACAAGTATGTATCTGGATATTGACTTAAGAAGCACCCCTCTCTTGGATTAAATTATATTTAAAATATACACATTGTTATACAGTGATGTATTGGTAAAATAAGTAAGGGAACGCATAAAAAAAGCAGCAAAAAAAGTCCTATTTTCAGCAAACTATTTTTTCCATATAAGTTTTTATTTTTTCTTATTCTTACTATACAAAGTATTAACGAACACAAGAAATTCTAACAGTAGATTTAAGTGGGAGTTGTCGGGACATGAAAAAGTACTGGAACGCGTTCTGGTTCTGAAAAAAGGTAAGGGAACGTCGTTCCCCCGCGTTCCCCTCTCAATACACCACTGAATATATATACATATATTGTAATCATTTCTATTTGAAATCAAGATTTAATTTTAATTTTAATTTATTATATATATATATATATATATATATATATATAGAGAGAGAGAGAGAGAGAGAGAGAGAGAGAGTGAGAGAGATTAAAATTTCATTATAACAAAAAAATATTGATTCAATTTCTTGAATATAAAATGAAATAACAATTTCCCCCAAACAACAGTTTCACGGCAGATTTAAATTCTATTAAAAATTATAAAAAAAATGTATTAAAAATTATATGGTATACAGGGTGAATGAAATGAGAGAAAGAATAAAACCTCATAGAAAAATAATAATAAAAAATATTCACTTTTCATCACTTTATTTATATGTAGGATATCTTCACATTACATATTTATAATCAATATTACCGGAAATATAAAAAGTTTTTTTAAGACTCCTGATGATATGTATTAGATCAATTTTAGAATGGTGTACCTTCTCAAACAAACCAGGTGTTGCAACAATTACTAATTCTTTCTTCAATGGAACAGGTGTTTCTTAAGAAATTTCTTTCATAAAACCCCCATAAAAACAAATCTATTCGTTTTAAATATCAATTATTAATTTTCTTCTTTTTTTTAATTATCTTGTATTATATATATATTTAAATTTAAATAAAATATTTTTTTTTCTTTCAATTCACCACCAATACAATTTTATATCACTTATATAATTATGTAATTATTTAAAATTGAACCATTTTTTTAATATATATTTATTTTTATTTATTTAAAAGTATATTGTGATTTATATGAAAATATTTTCTATTTTTATAAATTAAACATTTTTTAATTAAAATTTATATACAAAGGTTGAATAAATAATGAATTTTGTAATTATAATGTAATACAATAACTTTTTCGCTGATCCCAAAAATCATTTAGTTATCGAGTCGTTGATAATATTTCCAGGAGATTCTCATAACCTCTGTTATCGTTAGTATCTTTGAGAGGATCATTCGTATACGCCTAAAGATGGCTCACCATCAACCGCCTTATTGCATAAACATTTGCTAAATGTTTAATATTTTGCTGACGATATTTGACTCTAATTGAACTCGTCAGAATTAAGCCTTGAGCATAAAACTTCCTCAAACATCGCTCCCCACTGTGCATTTTAATGACTCCCTTTTTGCTTCCATCTCCTCCCCTCTCCCATTCCATGCACATACACATACACCACCCTCAGGGTTCTTACTCTTTCTGGTTTATCTTAGAACTCTGGCGCCTTGTCTGCTGCTTTCCACTTTTGTTTATTAATGCTCTCAAAAAGCATATGCACACGCAATGCATACACCTCGAAACCAAATTAGTTTGTAAATGAGTAGAGATCAAAGACACAAGACTCCACTTACAGTCGGCTGAAAATTGGCATTCGTGATCATTCAGTTCGAAAACGGTATCATGTCATATTTATCAGTTAGTTATCGAGTCGTTGATACTTCATATAGAAATACAAGAAGACTGTATTTGGAGTGAACTCAAACGGGAAATGTACACTAATATATATATATATATAATCGAAATTCAAGTCCGTAAAAGTTAAGAGTGTTCGAAAAACAAGTTCGCATCCATCGATCGCTTTGTTGTTTCTCACAACGTACCAGATGAATGATATCGATGCAATCATCTATCTTCCAGTTCCAAATCACAGAGAACAAAAGGTGTGTAATGCACTTGAAACGACCAAACAACATTGGAATGAAAAATCGAACCGCAAATGTAATTCCAATGATGCAAATCGGGATTTTTTTCCCCCCTTTTTCTCTCGCTCTCTCCTTCTTTCAGCTCTGGTATTTTCCAAGCGAATCAGAATCAATACGATTGATTCGTGATTGAATTTTGAAACAAAATCAAGATGAAAAACTATGGTTGTACTCGATACCGTTAGTAGAATTAGAAAAAATAAATCGGTTTGCCAAATATAGTCTAATTGGTTGCTTTTTGGAATTAAAGCTCCTAAACAAAATACTGTTTGGGAAAAGCAACTTCGATACACATAAAACATTTTATGTGTAGCTATTCTTTATAAAAAAAAAAAGATTTTATGTTAGAATATTTTTTTTAGAACCTGACTTTTTAATCTTTTAAGTTGCCTACCAATTTTATTATTACAACGTAAAATTAACCTTTCATTAAAATTTCTTTAAATAAAATCTTGTAAAATGTTTGAAATTCTATTATATATTGTATATATATATATATATATCAGAGTATATATACATATCAGAGAGTGGCTATATGTTTGATTAGATACCGTTGAAAAGGTAAAAATTTCTGGTATCATTTAGATTTAGATATGCCAAGTTTTCGACTGATGCCCCTCTGGGATTTTCCTCGCTTTTTATCTTAATCAAAATTAAGCCTTATTATTAATGCCTATGTTTAAATATAATTAAGATTTAAAATGACAGGAACCGGTTTGCAATAAGGCAGCAAGACGTTTGTAACAAGACCGTGACAGACCTGAATCATTTTAAAATAACCAGGAAACGATGGCAGAGGATGATATCTCAAAGAGGAAGGATGACCAAAGTTATTCATATTATTATTATCTGAAATTTAAATAAAAAAATATTTTCAATAAGTCTATGTTCCTGCAAAGAACAAATTTTAATAATTATAATAAAAAAAATTATTTTACTAGAATAAATAAAAAAATATTTAATTATAAATATAAAATAAATAATATTGGGTCTTTAAATCCAATATTATGCTCTAATAATAATAATTATTATTTTCTTGAAACTCTACTTTTATAATTATTATTTTACCACTGAGAGAGAATCACACAATATATTATTTAATTTATTTATAATCAATACTAATAATTACCTTTCTTTTCTAATGATTTAAAAATCACCCAACATTCTATAAAATATAATCAAATTGAGTTTTAAAAACAAAACTAAGTAGTTTATTTTATTTCAAAGTAGTAGAAATTATTACTTTTCTTTTTTTTGCCTTCTGAGAATATTCCATAATCGAATCCAAAACAAAAAGCTCCATCATCAATAAAAAAAAAGTGATAAATGTGTTCCAATTCAGGAAAGAAAAGTTAAAATCCTTCTTTAAACCTCAGTTATTTATTATGAATCAATGCTATATATAGACTTTAAATGTTTTTTCAACTATCCAATTAGAACTCACTTACATTTTATACTATATCTATGACTTTAATAATATCATTAATAAATATAATATTAATAAAAATAATAATAGTAATGGATATTAAATCTCTATTTTAGTGAAAAATAAAAGTAGAAATCTCGTTAAAAAGTTTATAATTAAAACAAACAAGGAAATTATTATTTTAATTTGGAATGTATTTAATTTTCCCTAATGAAGATAATTTCGTTCATCTATGTCAACCATTAATAAGCTGTTTTATGGGTTTAAATTCCAAGCAAGTTTACAGATAATGAATAAACAATCTCATTATTATAGCAATAATATGACATATAAGGTTATCCTTTAAATATTTTAATATTAAACAATCAATCTGTGTCAAATGATAACATTTCAGTTTAGATATATATATGTTCAATAATAATAATAACTTTATTATTATATATATATATATATATACAACTATTTTTGATAAGGATATCAAATTGGCATTATAACTTTAGATTAAAATTATTTTTAAAAGGTTTTTATTTGAATTAATCTAAGCTTTGGATGAACAGGTTCTGGGAATTAAAAAAATAAATATTATTTTCCAACTTAGAATAGAAAAAGTTTTGAGTGTAAACTTTTACATTGAAGTATATTTTTTGTCATCCTCTTTAAAAGATAATTTTTTTGTAAAGTTTCAATCCAATTTTTCTATTATGATTACTTTTATTAATTTTGTTCCATACACTTAGTTGACATTCATCTCTTAAAAATAACATTTGTTCTAACTCTATTTAATTAGGGAAAAAATTTTTTTTAAGTTTGTTAGTTATATTCAGACGGGATATTTAATTTAATAATGATTTAATTATGATCATACCTACAGTTGTGAGAAAAGAAGGATTCAATTGAGATGGTTGAAGGAATGTAGTACCTGTATCTAAGAATTTTCGAGTTCAGTAACATTATAGAGATATAATGGATTTTTTTGAATATAAAAATATTAAAAATTCAACTGAATTCAGTTTCTCAACTTATAAAAAATAATTTATTTAAAATAATTATAATATTTTAGTCATAGTACATAATTAATTTATTTAAATTTAATCGTAGTGTTTTGTACTTCATTCTGTGTGTGTGTGTGTTGCTATCATAATGCTAATAAAAAATAATATACATTAATCAAGAACATTCTAACATATATTCTTACTATTATATAATGAAGATGAAAATTAAGAATTTATTCATTTTATATTGCTGTCTGTAATATACACATATTTCTTGAAATAACATATAATATTAAGAGTGTTTATCTTTTGTGGATTTAATGAAGACATTTTATTTCTTTCAGTCACAATCAATCAACCTCAACCTCACTGTAGTTAATTGGAATAAAAAAAATAAAAAAATTCCAAGTAATTTAGTGACCATCCCCTTGCATATTAGATACTATATTCGATATTTCCTTCTATTATTATATTCTTAAAGGTTTTTTAAAATGTGAAGACTATTGTGATTTATATTTTATTTTCTGAATAATTTTACCATAGAAAGCATTATATTCAGAATTTTGGAAGGACAAAGGGCTGAATTGATAAAAGATTCACGTTTCGTTCAAACTGGCTTCGGATTAAATTCACGTTTCAGTCCTAGATGTATAAAAAAAAAATAAACCTAACTTGATTTTTTTTTAAGATGAAATTCTTCAATTTCTTTTTTATTTATTATAAATAAAAAGAAAACAACAAAACAAATAAAAGTTCGAAAGGGATATTCCATTCACACCAAGATATATACTTAAAGATATATATTTGGTATAAAAAATATTTTTCTCTTTTCTAATATATATATATATATATATATATATATATATATATATATAAAACAAAAATTAAATAACATTTAAGTATTATGAAGCTTGAGATTAGATTGTTTATATTTCTCAATGATATAAAATGGGAATCGATCCAATTCTCAAATAATATATATATACAAGAACTTAAAATTAAGAAAAAATAATGAAATAAGAAAAAATAAATAAATAATTCAAAAACGTTAACCCGAACTTCTTGTTAGTCGACTAACTTGTTTTCAAATAACTATTAAATATTAATTTCATTTGCGGATTAAATCTTTTTGTAAGAAAAACACAAATATATATTGTAGAAATAATTTTTTTTTATTAAATATCCTTTACTTTTAAAAATTTGGTAATTGACTTTAAATTTTTTATTTAATTTTTTTATCTACATTTGCATTACTATTATTTGATTATTATTGAATATTTTAATTAAATTAGGAAGAGAAAGTTACAAGTCTTATTTCTATTCATGAATAAAAATTTTATTTAAAAACAAGCCACAACCAGCTGCCTTTTATGTCAATCAAAAATTTACTTATAATTTAAATAATTAATTAACTTTAACTATTAATTTAATTTTTTCTTTTTTTTTAACCACTAGAAATGTTATATTTATAAAACTGGTACGAAAGTATCATACTACTTTCATTTACGACATTCGATTAATTAAATATATCTATAATTAAATTTATACATATGATAT
The DNA here is from genome assembly GCA_963082975.1 of Labia minor. NCBI lineage: Eukaryota > Metazoa > Arthropoda > Insecta > Dermaptera > Spongiphoridae > Labia > Labia minor. Next base: position 52,972,793 of record OY720345.1, on the reverse strand, counting down.
AGATCATTAATTTACTTATTAAAAAGAATTATAATTAATTTATAAAATAAATTAAAATTTAATTTAATTTATTATCTAGTTTTAAAAAACATTTACAGTCAAATTAAGTGAATCGGCATTTCGGGTTCTTTAATTTTCATGAAAATGTTTCTAATTTAAAGAACTAATAAAATTTTTTATATTTTTAATATTTATATTTTATATCGTATTTTACTCTAATCTTGATAATAGTTAAAATAGAGAGAGATCATTTAAATAAAACAGTATATTTGAAAAATTGAAAATTTTGAACGGAAAATATAAAGATCTAACATTTATAAAATAATTTTTGAAAAATTTATTTTTTTGTTAAATATTTCATAATATGAATACAAATATATATTAAATTATTTATCTTTTTTCTTCATATTTATATAATATTTACTATCATCAAATTATAATATATTCAATGTTAATTTAATTATTTAATAAATTTAATCAATGATTCAAAATTTAACAAGAAATATATTATGTATATAATTTTAATAATTAATTAAGTTAAAATATAATAATCAATTGAATTTAATACTTATTAAAATTAATCGTCTGACATAATAATCAATTACTTAGAGGAGAGTTGATCGAATTGTTCTCTTGATATAGAATTATATATTAAAGTTGTGTAAACCTTAGGTATGAAATATTTAATAGTAAATTGATTTGCTATCATTTAATTAATAATCAAACTTACTTATGATAAGGTTTACATTACAAATTACAAATAGAATTCTCTTTGTGTGAGCGTATCTGTAATCCTGATCGGAACTAATCTTATTATTGCCACTTGGATTACCTATTAAACAGGTTGAATTGTATTAGAATCCACCCAGAAGACTGCTCTTCTAAAGACAATGTTACTGTCCTTGTCAATCGGATTAAAAATATTCTTGATTAGGAAATTGGAGTTAATTGGATTGAATAAGTTAATATATATTATAATCAATTAATAAATAAATAAAGAAAAGTAATTAATACACAATTATAAGTGATGTTGCGATCATCCTCAAAGTAAATAAATAAAATTACCTTTTTACAATTGCGGCCAGAATATAATTAGTTTATACATGTATAATAATATTAGATTGTATATATGTATATTACATATTTACAATTTTTACTCTCTGGCCAATGATATGTTAGTATTGCGATCACAAAATTTTTCGATGTCGAGATTTTGATGTTTTTATACGTTTTTAAAGGCCCCTGAGTCATTTTCACTAAGGTTGAGAAAAATGTCTGTGTGTATGTGTGTATGTAGACAAGATTACGCAAAAACGGTTTGAGCTAGAATAATGAAATTTGGTACACGGGCATTATTCAAAATTCGTAGTTTTCTATCAACTTTTGAGAAATTATAGCTCATCCGGAAGAGGCTCATTACCAACCACGTTTATGTGCGTGAAGTTAGCACCGCCATTTTATAATTCCAGAAAAAAGGCAATTGTGCTAGGTTGTGCTAAGTTTGTGCTACGTTGTGCCGCAAACGCCAGTCACCCATCTCAAAAAACAAACCGGAAAATCAAATAAAACCGGTTTTTTTGCTGGCACCGCCATTTTGTTTTTCCAAAAAAACAAAAATTGTGCTGGATACTATCTTGGCTACTAAACATTGTGCCGCAAACAGAACAACTCTGGCTCTTTCCGTTTAGGAGAAAAAAAATATCCAAATTTAATATTATAAGACATAGTATTAAACCTCTTATAATTTTTTCAGAGAGAGAGATAAACAAATTATGCGAGTTGTGCTAAGTTGTGCTGGTTGAATACAACAAAGTATCATTCATTAATAAAATAAATGTTGCATAGCTTGCGAAAAAAATGGCAAAAAGTAAGATAGCAAAAACTGAAAATTTACATTTTTGAATTTTCGAAAGTTGTGCTGAATTGTGCTAGTCGAGTACAACAACTTTCCCTAATGGCACAATTTCGTCAGATCAAAACTGTCCATGGTACAGCCCAAAATAGATTTTGGATTGCCCCGTAATCATTATTTCGATCTTTAATTGCATTTTAATCTCGAACGAATACAGAAATCGAAATTCTGCGAGTTGTGCTAAGTTGTGCTGGTTAAATACAACAAAGTATCATTCATTAATAAAATAAAAATTGCGTAGCTTGCCAAAAAAATGGCAAAAAGTCACGTAGCAAAAAGTGAAATTTTAGATTTTTGAATTTTCGAAAATTGTGCTAGTCGAGCACAACAACTTTCCCTAATGGCACAATTTCGTCAGATCAAAACTGTCAATGGTACAGCCCAAAATAGCTTTAGGTTTGCTCGCTAATCATTATTTCGATCCTTAATTGCATGCATCTCGCGAACTATATAATATAATTATATAAATTAAATATTTTTAAAACAAAAAAATATGAATGATTTTATGTATTATTATTTTAATCAATTATGATTGAATTTGGGTTCCAAGCCAACCACTCAGGAATACAATAACTAATAGTTTATTGGAATTTAAGATGACGAATTTCCATATAATAAAGTGGTTCGAAAGATCATTTAATCACCACTATACTAATCGACCAGAAACTAATAATATTCTATTGAAATAGTTTTAGAATCTAAATGTAATACTTCTGACATTATTATTATTTTATTGAGTTTTTACGTAAGTATACTTTATATTTATAAAATATAAACAAAAAATTTATATATATATGAATGGTTAATGGAGAGTGTTTATGGGCCTATCATGTGCGTGAAGCAAGCACCGCCATTTTATAATTACCCAAAAATTACAGTTTGGGAAAGTGTTGTGCTTGACTAGCACAACTCGGCACAACTTTCGAAAATTCAAAAATGAAAATTTCAGTTTTTCCTACATTACTTTTTGCCATTTTTTTGGCAAGTTACGCACTTTTCGATACAACTATCAACAGTTCCTTATAGTACTCCGTCGGAACAACTTAGCACAACTCGCAGAATTTATATTTCTGTAACGGTTCGAGATTAAAATGAAATTAAAGATCGAAATAATGATTACGGGGCAAACCAAAATCTATTTTGGGCTGTACCATGGACAGTTTTGATCTGACGAAATTGTGTCATTAGGGAAAGTTGTTGTACTCGACTAGCACAATTCAGCACAACTTTCAAAAATTCAAAAATGTAAAATTTCAGTTTTTGCTACGTGACTTTTTGCCATTTTTTTGGCAAGCTACGCAATTTTTATTTTATTAATGAATGATACTTTGTTGTATTCAACCAGCATAACTTAGCACAACTCGCAGAATTTCGATTTCTGTATTCGTTCGAGATTAAAATGCAATTAAAGATCGAAATAATGATTAGCGGAGAAGCCAAAATCTATTTTGGGCTGTACCATGGACAGTTTTGATCTGACGAAATTGTGTCATTAGGGAAAGTTGTTGTACTCGACTAGCACAATTCAGCACAACTTTCAAAAATTCAAAAATGTAAAATTTCAGTTTTTGCTACGTGACTTTTTGCCATTTTTTTTGGCAAGCTACGCACTTTTCGATACAACTATCAGTAGTTCCTTTTAGTACTCGGTCGGCACAACTCAGCACAATTCGCAGAATTTGAATTTCTCTAACAGTTCGAGATTAAAATGCTATTAAAGATCGAAATAATGATTAGCGGGCAATCCAAAATCTATTTTGGGCTGTACCATGGACAGTTTTGATCTGACGAAATTGTGCCATTAGGGAAAGTTGTTGTACTCGACTAGCACAATTCAGCACAACTTTCGAAAATTCAAAAATGTAAAATTTCACTTTTTGCTACGTGACTTTTTGCCATTTTTTTGGCAAGCTACGCAATTTTCGATACAACTATCAGTAGTTCCTTTTAGTACTCGGTCGGCACAACTCAGCACAATTCGCAGAATTTGAATTTCTCAAACAGTTCGAGATTAAAATGCTATTAAAGATCGAAATAATGATTAGCGGGCAATCCAAAATCTATTTTGGGCTGTACCATGGACAGTTTTGATCTGACGAAATTGTGCCATTAGGGAAAGTTGTTGTACTCGACTAGCACAATTCAGCACAACTTTCGAAAATTCAAAAATGTAAAATTTCACTTTTTGCTACGTGACTTTTTGCCATTTTTTTGGCAAGCTACGCAATTTTTATTTTATTAATGAATGATACTTTGTTGTATTCAACCAGCACAACTTAGCACAACTTGCAGAATTTCGATTTCTGTATTCGTTCGAGATTAAAATGCAATTAAAGATCGAAATAATGATTACGGGGCAAACCAAAATCTATTTTGGGCTGTACCATGGACAGTTTTGATCTGACGAAATTGTGTCATTAGGGAAAGTTGTTGTACTCGACTAGCACAATTCAGCACAACTTTCAAAAATTCAAAAATGTAAAATTTCAGTTTTTGCTACGTGACTTTTTGCCATTTTTTTGGCAAGCTACGCACTTTTCGATACAACTATCAGTAGTTCCTTTTAGTACTCGGTCGGCACAACTCAGCACAATTCGCAGAATTTGAATTTCTCTAACAGTTCGAGATTAAAATGCTATTAAAGATCGAAATAATGATTAGCGGGCAATCCAAAATCTATTTTGGGCTGTACCATGGACAGTTTTGATCTGACGAAATTGTGCCATTAGGGAAAGTTGTTGTACTCGACTAGCACAATTCAGCACAACTTTCGAAAATTCAAAAATGTAAAATTTCACTTTTTGCTACGTGACTTTTTGCCATTTATTTGGCAAGCTACGCAATTTTTATTTTATTAATGAATGATACTTTGTTGTATTCAACCAGCACAACTTAGCACAACTCGCAGAATTTCGATTTCTGTATTCGTTCGAGATTAAAATGCAATTAAAGATCGAAATAATGATTAGCGGAGAAGCCAAAATCTATTTTGGGCTGTACCATGGACAGTTTTGATCTGACGAAATTGTGCCATTAGGGAAAGTTGTTGTGCTCGTCTAGCACAATTCAGCACAACTTTCGAAAATTCAAAAATGTAAATTTTCAGTTTTTGCTATCTTACTTTTTGCCATTTTTTTGGCAAGCTACGCACTTTTCGATACAACTATCAGCAGTTCCTTTTAGTACTCGGTCGGCACAACTCAGCACAATTCGCAGAATTTGAATTTCTCTAACAGTTCGAGATTAAAATGCAATTAAATATCGAAATAATGATTAGCGGGCAATCCAAAATCTATTTTGGGCTGTACCATGGACAGTTTTGATCTGACGAAATTGTGCCATTAGGGAAAGTTGTTGTACTCGACTAGCACAATTCAGCACAACTTTCGAAAATTCAAAAATGTAAATTTTCAGTTTTTGCTATCTTACTTTTTGCCATTTTTTTCGCAAGCTATGCAACATTTATTTTATTAATGAATGATACTTTGTTGTATTCAACTAGCACAACTTAGCACAACTCGCATAATTTGTTTATCTCTCTCTCTGAAAAAATTATAAGAGGTTTAATACTATGTCTTATAATATTAAATTTGGATATTTTTTTTCTCCTAAACGGAAAGAGCCAGAGTTGTTCTGTTTGCGGCACAATGTTTAGTAGCCAAGATAGTATCCAGCACAATTTTTGTTTTTTTGGAAAAACAAAATGGCGGTGCCAGCAAAAAAACCGGTTTTTTTTGATTTTCCGGTTTGTTTTTTGAGATGGGTGACTGGCGTTTGCGGCACAACGTAGCACAAACTTAGCACAACCTAGCACAATTGCCTTTTTTCTGGAATTATAAAATGGCGGTGCTAACTTCACGCACATACCACGTTTTTATTTTTTCTCCTAGAGGAGAAATGACCGTAAAAATAAAGATATATGTTTGGTATTTTTCACATGATTATAAATTGTATTTAATTTGTTATTTAATTCAATTCAAATTGTGCGAGACAGTCGAGTGGAGACACTCCAGCTTATTCTATTTAATATATTAATAATAGTATGAGACATTAAAATTTCCAAAAAAATAAATTATATTCATTGATCAAAAATTTTATTTAAGTATTTATTAAATAAATCTTTTAACTATAGCAGTGATTTTAAAAATGGGGTTATTTGATTTGATGGAAGACAATTTTTTTTTTCTCTACAAGGATAATTTTTTAGTCCGAAAATGAAAGTCAAGCAAATGGAATATTTTAATATTTCAAATAAATATTTTCATAATTTTTTTCTATATCAAGTAATTTTAATGAATATTATAAGTATGTAATTATATCTGAAATCAAATATAAAATATATTTGTTATTAATTAAATTTTAATTATATCAATGTGGATTTATTAATATAAATTAAATTTTGAATTTGATATATCTACTTAGATTTTTTCTGAAATTGTAAAATACAAAAAAAAAGGGGGAACAAGTTAAGAATAAATTTTTATTTCTTTTCTAATTAAATTACATACATCTTTTCTTTACTGAAAATGTATTTTTCTTTATTCAAATGTTTTTTTTCTCAAATGTGCTATTGTCATATTATAAAGTCAAAAGGCCCTTTTCTTAAATTTCTATTAATATTTATATTATGTCTATTGTGATGTGTAAATGGAAAAAAGCTTTTATACAACATTATCATGTGATTATTGATTGGAATTGGAACCATTGGAGAATTAAATTTTATTTTTCTCAAATTCCCAAGACTAAGGTCACGACATTCTACATTAAAATGCTCACAATAAAATAAATGTTTTTTATGTTAACAATTCCTTGTCTTTATTTCCATTGAATGGTATCGAAAAAGACCACAATGACTGGCGGTATATTGATATCTATCGAGAAAAGATTTTCTTGAACGATAGCAGATGCATTAAGCGCGCTCCCGAACAGTGGGCAGGTTTTAGGGGAAGAGACGAGAGATTTTTTAAAAGGACTCCAACTCTTCGAAAAGTGAGAAGGAATAAAAAAAAAAGAAGAAAAGGAAGAGAAGTAGGAGAAGGAAGAAGAAAAAGAAGACGAAGAAAGAATGAAGAAGGGTCGATATTGTACCATGGTTTGAGTCCGATATCGATCTCTCGCGGTCTGATTACCAGCCTCCATCTCGATCGGGCGCAAATGCGTCAGAGCTCGTTAACTCGCTCGCGAGCAACTTGATCGATAGCCGTGCACTTGGCCTGGAACTTATTAGCCGGCGGATGCTCGTCTCTATTCGACACTTGGGATATTGCCGATCATATTTCACGTTCCCTTAAAAAGGAGGGAAAAAAAAGTTATCGGCCGCCTGGCAACTCGGAAAAGAAAAACAACTCCGTTCGCTTAGTAAACTTAGATATCGTGTTATTTGATTAAAATAATTACCAGCTGCGCGTATCGTTCATTTATTCTTTCCATCTCGAGGTATTTTCTTAAAGTTGCCTTTTTTTTATCTAAAAGAATGACTAAAAAACATTCCGTTCACGTACCAACTCAATTAACCATAAAGGGGATTAGTTTTTACAAAAAAAAAAAAAAAAAAACTTTAAAATTTCTACTATCAAAAGAAAAGAGAATTCAGTATATAAATGGTACACCAAAAAACCCAATCGTCATACTAAAATATTTCTCTTTAGTCGTGGTGTGTACTATATAAGGTGTTCATTAATAGTTAATATCCAAATAGGGGAGTTCTCCTTTTAAATTGAAATCGTTTACGTTTATTTCCTCAAAGTGAATTGGTATTATTTAGAAAATAAAAAAAAAAATTATCGATGTTCTTTTAATCTTACAATTTATTAATTTTGATAATCTGTTGGAAAGAAACTACAAAAATGTTATTGTTGTTAATAAAAATAATGGCCAATAAAATGTTACTTAAAGAAAATCGCATTAAATAAATAAATTTTATATACACATTTGAGACAAAAAAGAAACTTGGAATTTATCATAAATATATAAAAGGAGTATTTCTGAGCTGCCAGTAAAAAAAAAAATTAAAAATTAAAATATATATATATTACTTATATTATATAAGGAATTTGGAAAGTTGGTAAAAAGAAAAATAAATAAAAATGAAAGAAAAAATTTCAGTGTAATGTAGGTTGCGGAAATTCAGGAATGATCCAATTAATTCTTTCTTTCCAAAGTAAAATTTACTTAACGAAAATCAAAATATCTCCCAATTGTTGATATTATTATGAATCTTCATATATATTATATAAATAAAATGCATATACACCTATATATATACAATATAATACAATATTATATTTATATTTTTTTGCAAGTTCATCGGTGTAAAAAGATAATAAAATTATTATTCTAATCATGTAATCATTAGATCTATGTAGTACCAATAATTTGAATCAAATCCTTAGAACTACATACTGGAATGAGTTATTGCATTAGAAGATTTTAGAAAAAAGAATTATTAGTAGGATTAAAATAGAAAATTATTATTTTATTGCATTTTTAAATAATAAATATAAATAAAAGTATATTATTATATTTTCTAAAATCCTACTTTCAGGAGATAGGCAATTGTTAACCTAAAAACTTAACTTTTTAAAAAAAAATAATAAAATATCATAATATATCTTTTAATTTTATAAAATATATTTTCTAAACAGTGGCGTACCTAGAACTTTTGCCGCCCGGGGCGATCTCCAGTTTGCCGCACTTTCTATTATAAGTCAATCAAATAGTGGTTTTTATAAATTAATACACATAAATAAATTATTAAGTTATTTAATCAATATTAATAAATACACAGAGTAAATTTTTTTACACATATTTGTATGCACTCGTAAACATATTAATATAATATTTACTCTTCTAGCTTTCATACTATAAAAATCGTGTATAATGCTCTCAAAATTTATATTATTTGTAATTTCTTGTTCTATTGACAATATTGCAAGATTTTGTAGTCTTAATTGACTCATTGTAGAACGAAGATAATTTTGCCGAACAAAATCTTAAAGATGCGTTTACGAATTCAACGAATTTTAATGAATACAATAAAATAAAATTATTATCCTGTTCTTGGAATTAGAATTCAAAATTTACACTAAAATGCATTTATATACACCGAGGAATAATATTCGAAATCATATACTTAATCATAATTTATATAAATCAAATAGTAAACTTATAATGATCATAATAATCATTTATTATTCAAGAAAGAAAAAAAAATAAATATGAAATGAATAAGTTGCTTTTTACAACTATAACTAAATATAAAAAAATGCCGCCCCAAGATAAGTGCCGCCCGGTGCGGACCGCACCCACCGCCCTCCTCTAGGTACGCCACTGTTTCTAAAGTTTTAGTTTTTCATTTAAAAATCAAGACAAACCTTTATACTGGGTAAAAAATATCAATAAAACTGCTTAGTATATAAATTTCATATACTGTACATATTTAATTAATAGCATAATAGCTTATATTGAGTTCTATAATAATATATTATAATATTATTCATATATTTTACTTTTATTTAATAATAAACATATAAAAAAAAGTAATTAAAAATTGTAAATTCATAAAGGTATTTCTATTTTTAATCTTTTAATATATAATATATTTTAGAGAAAGAGAAAAATAAATTAACCAAGTTTGCAAAATATACAAAAATAAGTATTTATTTAGATTTGAAGTTTAAATAAATTGAATTATTATATATTTTTTCAATTTTAATTTAATAATTTTTGTTTAAAAGTTTATTTATTTTATGATTAAGTGGATCAAAAGGAATCAATTCTTTTTTCTAGATAGGAAAAGTGTGAAGTCTCAAAGATTTAATGTACTTAACTCTATCTCGATCGCATCATCGATAAAATGATCCAATTCAGGTAATAAAACATAAAAGTATTATTTTCAAGATTACATATTTACAACGGGAAAATAATCAATAAATAAATAAATGTCATTTTTTTAGAACCTTCTATATATATATATATTATATATAAATATATATATATAAATTATTTTATTATAGCCATTAAGATTTGGAAATATTCACTTTCTAAAATGATAAAACTTTTAGTACAGTTAGGATTTAATTTAGTGTATGTTATTCCGGAAATCAACCAATCAATGCACGTAAGAATTAAATGACAATCGTAACTTTATATTCATTTCCGTTTGAGGCATATACATTGATTTTAATCAAGAGAAAATGAAAATTTATCTCAAAAGGATTCCGATAAAAATTTTATTCAAAATTGAATTCAATTTACACGATCAAAATATGTGTTATCCAACTTTGGCAGTCACCATATACCTTTATTGGATGCAAAAAGAAAGCCAATTGAATTTTTTATTATATTTGCTACGTAGTGGGCTTCTATTTCAGGAAATGTTTTCAAATAGAATTAGATATCCATTACTAAGAAAAGTTGGACTTGGAATATTTCTATTTCTCTAGCTATAAAAAGAATCAATCGACAAAAGATTGATCTAAACAACATCGAATGTTAAATTACAACAACCTATTATTACTTAATCAATTTAAAAAAAAACGATTGAATTTGTTAGATTTATAAAGAGTTTAATATAAAAAAAAACATAAATGGAAGGTTTATAGTGATTTAAAAAATTTATCTAAAATATGGTTGGCTCCATATGATTTTTTGATTTATTTGATTTAAATGAACTAAGTTTAGGAAATACCCTATATCAATACGTGAACAATATTAAAACTGGGAGGTGTTTCAGAATGGGGTTTGGTTTATATGTCTACAAATACTAAATATCGATTTTTTTAAAATAATTTATATAATCACGGTTTCAATATCCATTTAATAAAAAATCTACTCAATTAAAAAAGAAAAAAAAATGAAGAAATGAATCTTTTTTTCATTTTCATTTTTAATAAAATAATTTTATCATATTTTTTTTTAATTAATTTAATTTCATTAAAAAATGAATGAATTAATCATATATTTGCTAATCTGAATATCTTTGTTGATAAACTATATTATTTTATACATATATATATATTTATAAAAAATAGTTAATAAATCAATTAAAATTGTCAATGATCAAAAGATGATTAAAAGATTAAAATTGAAATATAGAAGTGAAGAAATACACGGATATTTCTATTAAAAATCCAAATGATTTTACTAAAGAATGCATTCCATTCTAATATACATATGTAAATATTCATAAACATATATATATATATATATATATATATATATAGTAATAAAAAGACAATAAATATTATGAATGAATATTTATTATTAAAGAAGATCATTAAAATAGTAGAATAGTTATCAATTACCTTGCAATGTGTCTTGAACCAACTTGGTTGTTGTCTTTTTATACTCATTGAGCAACTGATACTTAAGAAAAAAAAAGTTTTATTTTTATATTCACTTTTTTTTTAATTTTAAAATTTTTTTATCTAATACATTTCAAGTGAATTGGCCAAATGATTTATCAATACATAAGAACCCGAATTGTGCTAGTGAGACCCTTTTTATCACCTGAATATATTCTAATTATTTAAAAATATAAATTAAATATTATCAATAGATAATAAAAGAAATAATTAAAAATAAAATTGCCTAAAAAAAAGATTAATATTTATATAGATAAGTTTAAATATTAATATTTTTTTTTATATAAATAATAAATTAAATTTTATAATTTATTTCTGGAATTAATTACTACTAAAAATGATTCAGGAAGGTAAAGATATGAAAAATTTTTGTTTGTCAATAATATTATCATTTATAACATTCTATTAATTTAAATATATAGTTTAAAAAAAAAAAAATTAAAAAGATCTTATAAATATTCTAGAGATTTTTGAGTTATGTTTTAAAATACCTACAGAATTTTATATAAATCAATATTAATTATTAATTCTTTTTTATATTCAATGTTTATTATTATTTTACTAGCCGTTCCCGGCATCATTTGCCGGCTGCATAAAACTTCTTAGAGAGACATTTTAAAACAACATTTAAAATACTTACAAAACACAATATTTAAGTATAAAATAATTAACTTTATTCAAATTGTCGTAATAATTTTTTTATTTTTTTTTATTTCACACTTATTTAATTTAACAAAACAAAATTTAAAAAAAAAAATCTGGAGTGTCTTTACTCGACTATCTGGCAAATTTGAATTGGATTAATTAACACATTATATTTAAATTAGATTTAATTAATTATAAATTATAAATTGATAAATAATATTTATCAAACCAGCGCGTGTTTTGCTCTTTGTTGATGGCACCACGTCACGTGCTGGCGCGTGATTTACAGTGTTAAAAAATTAATTCCGGTACTTTCAGCGATTCAATCACGCTGAAATTCTATATATAGCAGTTTTATACAATTTTTAACCATGTGAAAAATTATCAAACATATATCTTTATTTTTACGGTCAGTTTAGAGGAAAAAAAATAAAAACGTGGTAGGTAATGGTCCTCTTCCGGTTGAGCTATATTTCTCAAAAGTTGATAGAAAACTACGAATTTTGAATAATGCTCGTGTACCAAATTTCATTATTCTAGCTCAAACTGTTTTTCCGAAATCTTGCTATAGTGAAAATAGCTCAGGGACCTTCAAAACGTATAAAAACATCAAAATCTCGACATCGAAAATTTTCATGTTCGCAATTCTATCTCTGGCGAGATAGTTATGAAGTTAGATACAAATTAATAATTTTGACAATTTGTAACTAACTTCATAATTTTACAGCAATCACATACATACGACGGAAATTATATATATTGATAAAATAAATTCTAAATTTCTCCGTTTGTTTATTATGTCTAATTGAAAGAATTTGTGTGTGTGTATGCGAATGGGTGGAAGGGGAAATGTTTGAGTTCTAGATATTAAAAATTAAAAGTATTTAAAAAGTTTCTAAAGAGAAAGATATATCAACTTGTCTCATTTATTTGAATTATTAATTTGTATGCTTATCCTTTAAATTTCTTTTAACTATTATTAGATAACAACTTTATAAAAACAAAAAAAAAAAAAACGAATTTATCGAAAATCTTCCTAGAGCAAGAAAATAAAAACCATTTATTTATTTTTAAAAGTATTTTAATGGTGATGCTTGGATTTTAATTTATTTTATAGATTTTTCAAGAAGTATGTTGAGAGCTCAAGGCAGTAGAGAATTTCGTTTCTGAGTTTGGCTGAAATTCCTTTTTTTTCTGCCTAGGGTTGAAATTTAATTCTATTCCGTGAACTTATGCCAGACGCTATATAAGGCATGCTTGAAGCAATCGCTAATACATTATTAACAACGCCATTACCTTCTTTTATCGAAACATCAGAAGTCGAATAAAAGGGATGTGAAAGGAGGAAAGAGGACAAGAGAAGGGGAGGGGGAGGATTCGTGAGCGCGCGCCGTAGCCGCGTGCATTCATTCATTCCGTATGCGCGATAAGGCAACGAATTTTTTTTTATTTTTTTTATTTGATCGAAGATATAGACTAGCTCTTCTTCCTAGCGTGCGAAGTAGAGAAGACGTCGACACACAGAAGAGAGAAGAGAATACGAAGGAAATTTAAAGGAGAGAGAGAGAGAGAGAGATAACGCTATGCACAAGTTATGCCTGGAGACTTTGGGAAAAGATAAGAGCGCGCGAGTTGGGAGACAAAAGACCCTTAGGGCGAGTGGGCTGAAGGCCCCCGGGTGGAGAGACACCGGCGCCACTTAGACCAACATAAATATGTAAATAGATATACCATTTACCATTTACCATTTTCTACACGCATTTCAAATTAACAACCTAATGCAAAGTTATTAACATCCCACATATGTTAATCGATTTCCAACTCAACTCGTCAATTTGGTAAATGATAGAATATACAAAAAAAAAACAAAAAAAAAACAAAAAAAAAAAAAAAAAAACATTTGCTAGTTTTGAAAGGGCGTATCAGTTGAAATAACGAGGACATTTTTTTTAAAGTGGTCCGACAAATCACTGGATAAATTTCTTTTAATAGTGATTGATTTGAAATTAATTGAATAAATTAGAACGTGTTACTATAAATCATAATCACTATTCACTCGGCCCTTAATCACTTATCTTTCGGAACATTTACCTGGCGGCAGTAAAAAAAAAAAACACATAAATGATCGTTCTCACTGATGGAAAGCCAAACATTGAGATATTCAATACAAGTTAGTGTTGAAGTATCATTGATCTTCTTGAACCCATCGGTACCAATACACTTCGAGAATTTCGAATATTCTATATTAGATCTAGAAAGTTGAAAGTCTCGTAAAACCATTTTCAAACTTTTTCTAATAGGAAACGTTCTTTATTCACAGGGGAGCCAAATATCTTGATTCAACCAACAGACCCTTAACTTATCATTTATATAAATATAGATATTTTATTCCCTATTCTCTCTCACAATTTCTTTTCCTTCCAATCTTAAAAGAAAAATGTTTTTATATTTTTTTTTTATCTACATATTTATCATAAGATGAACATGGTTTTATTAATGCTGATTAAAAAAAAATAACATTAAATAAATCAATACGGAATAAAAATAGTAGAGATAAAACCAATTGAGGCCATTCATTAAGTGTTCGGTCCAAATGTTGATACTAGGTTAAGGATAAATTGATAAAAATCTTATCAACTTCTATTTGTTATAAATAATTAACAATATACAAATAAATATATTTATATTTAGAAAAAATTCTTCATTAGTATATAACATTTTTATTTTTGTTTTTTTTTAATTTCGAAAATTTTAAGTTTGATCATTTGACCATGTTATTGTTTCAAAGATTTTTAAATGTAAATTTATTCATTGGGAACTCAGTTTTATTAAGTATAATTGGACTTTTAAGTCACTTCAATGTCAGGAATATGACTGAAGTCATAGGACAATAAATATGGTAAATTTTTATAAAAAATTGTAAAAATTATAACAAATAATAATTAAAACCAATAATTATAGTTTATAAATTCAGTTACTTTTTTATAATGTTACTTAAAATAAAAAAAATAGATCATATTAGAAAAATTTGATATTTCTTCGTTTAAAGATTTTAACCCAAGCGTCTTTTTATTCTATTCATAAGAAAGTTTTTTTTTACTAAAATATTCTCTGTATATCTATTCACTAATTTGAGGGAGAGATATTTTTTTTATAAAAATATGTTTTCATATTTTTGAATATAATTTAAAATAAAAAGGAGTGAACTGCAATCTAAAAAATCTGGAATGTCTCTACTCGACTATCTCGCAAATTTGAATTGGATTAAATAACATATATTATATTTAAATTAAATTTAATTAATTATAAATTAAAATTAATAAATAATATTTATTAAACCAGCTCGTGTTTGGCTCTTTGTTGATGGCACCACTTCACGTAGTGGCGCGTGATTTACAGTCAACGTCTTGAAAAATTAATTCCGGTACGTTTCAATTAAACTGAAATTCTATATATAGCAGTTTAATACAATTTTTAATTTTGTGAAAAACTATCAAACATATATCCTTATTTTTACAATAAGTTCCTCTAGGAAAAACAATGAAAACGTGGTAGGTAATGGCCCTCTTCCGAATGCTACATTTCTCAAAAGTTGATAGAAAACTACGAATTTTGAATAATGCCTGTGTACCAAATTTCATTATTCTAGCTCAAACTGTTTTTGAGTAATCTTGTCTACATACTCATACACATACACACACACACATTTTTCTCAACCTTATTGTTAGTGAAAATGACTCAGGGACCTTCAAAATGTAAAAAAAACATAAAAATCTCGAAATCGAAAATTTTCATGATCGCAATACTATCTCTGGTGAGAGTTTTGTTTTTGTTATTTTTACATAAAAGATACAAAATGTAATTTTAAAATTTTAAAAATTTCTAATTTTCTAATTTTCTAAGTATATTTATTGCATATATGAGTCACTTATTATACTAAATAATAATTATTATTATTTATTGTGAAATAATAGTATATTGAACATATAAGTATATTCAAATTATCTAAAGTTTTAGATAACGATTTTATTATTACTAAATTTTTAAAAAACAATATTATCTCTTGTTATGTTTTTATTCAAAACAATAAATAAAATAAAATTTTTAATCAGATATTTGTATATCTTTACCATCTTAATCTATCTAATCACTCTGGCATTACTAAACATGCAAGTTCTTAGTTTTATTGTTCAAGTGCTCACCACCTACACTTTATCAATTTTTTTTTTTTTTTTTTTTTTTTTTGATTAGAACCATATCTCCTGTCTGTTGTAATTCTTTCGATTTTAGAATTCTAATTTTGTTTAGAGCTACAAGATTGTGCAATTTTTTTGATCTATATAATCTCTATCATTTCTAATTGGATCTGTCTATTTTTGGGTTAAAAGTATTGCCAAGTATTTTATTTCTAAATGTTTTGCCCATAATGTCATGAATCATCAGTATTCTCTTTATTATAATTTATATTGCCAAGGTAAAACCTTATCTTTATAATTGCATATAAATACTATTTACTTTTTAAGTCAGTTTTAATATTTTCTTTTAATTTTAATTATCAGATGAAATAGCAATTCATTCATTTCAAAATTTTATTACTAATATAATTATAGGAATCCGTAGTATTCTCTCTTCTATGTGTATATTGTAATATAATACTATTATATTTGAAGCTGAATAATTTCTGATAATATACTATTAAATAGCATGAGGGAATTTTGAAGGGGTTTATAACTCCATAATAGCTTGCCATAATATCTTAGAACATTGTTAATTATAAATGGTATCGCATATTGAGCTAAAAGTACGATGTCATTCGGCGAACAGACTTAATCTCTCCAACTTTAATTACATTTTAGACATTTGGCTAAGATCTATCGACTTCATTATTTAGTTAGCCTAAGAGCTCAGTCAAACTTGATTTATATTTCTAATCAAATACACTTTCTATATTTACTAAAATTTCATTTCATTAATTATGAAAGTCAAGTTAATCTATTTATTTTGTTTTGTTTTTTTTTTTGTTTTTTTTTTCAATATTATAAGGGAAGGGTAGCTTTTGTATTTGGAATTGTTTTTTAATTGAAACAAATGATATTTAAAAATATAAATATAAAGAGAGTTACAAGTTGCAAAGGACCATTTATCCAACAGAGTCATTTTTCTTTCCTTTCTCTGACAGTCATTCTGTATAATATGTCTCACCAAATAATATTTAGGACCCAATTGGAAACAGACCATAAATAAACTCGAGGTCTTTATACCCCAGACATTACAAAGTATGCAATGGTACATGACTTTCTGAAATTGATGTACGCAGTTTTTTCGAATTTGTATTTTATTTTTTTTTTTTCATTCAAAAATAACAATAGCCTGAACAATTTTAGACGAAAAAGGTGGCATATAATGAGAAAGCGCGGTCTCTCCCCAGGAGGTCCGTCTTCAAGGCCCGGGGGGCCGTACTTAATTACAGTTCTGGTTGAATAGTCCTCATGGCCTCCCATGGCTCAACAGCTAATCTAAACTCGATTGTTTTCTTAATGTCTTGCTTCTTTATTTGATTTAGTTACGTCAATTAATAATTAAGTAACTTTATCTGTAAAAATACTAATTGAACTAAAATTCATTTATTAATAATAAAAAAAAAAAATTATTTTTGAAAAAAATTCCAGAAATTTTTCTATTCAATCATATAAGCCAAACAATTAAAACAATTTTAATAAATTAGAAAGTATATGAACAGTTATTATTGTAATCCATTTATGGATAAAAGAGATAGATTGTATTGAAGATGAAGGATGTTAGAAAGTTTGATCTTAAGTAATAAATATATTACCAGGTTGTTCATCAATACGAAGACAATATTTAATAGCATTATTTATGAATGAATCAAAATAATGAAAGGTAAAATGAACCTATGAAATGAACTAGGAAGTAATTTAACTAAACAGAGATCTTATACGTATTATATACAACTTTATATATTTATATGTATAGTATATTGAAACACATCAATTACAAAATTGCAAAGTGATTGTTCAATTAAACGGATGAAGATATGTTAATTGCACTTAATCAGAAAACATGGTAAATGAGAAAAAATAAATTACATTGGTTTGTTTTACTTATAACTAAAGTTGGTTAAGTTCTTTGGAAAGTCGCTCGATTTTATTATTGCAAACATTTCATAAATCTTCCGGCGTTACGAATAAAATAAGAAAAGTATGCCCCGCTTTTTAGAAATGCATACAAATATACTTACTCTTCAATCTTTAAATGAAAAAAAAAAAATCTGGAGTGTCTCCACTTGACTATCTCGCAATTTGAATTGGATTAAATAACATATAAGTAGTATATTTAAATTAAATTTAATTAATTATAAATTGTAAATTAAGATTAATAAATAATATTTATTAAACCAGTGCGTTTTTGGTTCTTTGTTGATGGTACCACGTCACGTGCTGGCGCGTGACTGTCAGTCAACGTGTTAAAAAATTAATTCCGGTACTTTCAGCAATTCCATCAAGCTGAAATACTAAATATAGTAGTTTAATACATTTGTTATTCATGTGAAAAACTATCAAACATATATATTTTTATGGTCAGTTTAGAGGAAAGAGCAGCATTTCTCAAAAGTTGATAGAAGACTAAAAATTTTGAATAATGCACGTGTAACAAATTTCATTATTCTAGTTCAAAACGTTTTTGCGTAATCTTGTCTACACACACACATACACAGATACAGACATACACACATACACTTTTCTAAATGTTAGTGAAAATGACTCAGGGAGCTTCAAAATGTATAAAAACATCAAAATCTCGACATCGAAAATTTTCGTGCTCTCAATACTATTTCTGACGAAATAGAAAAAATCAAATCAATCGCCGGTTAACATTCAACAAAACACAATGTAAAAGAGGAAAACAAATAAATGACAATTTATTTTATTTTTAATTGACTAATTTTATTGGAAAGAAATAATATTGATTTTATTGAAGTTAATTCAATTGGAAAGTTGAATGGAGTCGAGAAACTATTTCGAGAGTAGAGAGATATTGCAGTAAGAGGGATTTCCTCTGTGTAGTGGCTGAATTTTGGGGGAGCCATGTCCGAGTTCAATGATCAAATGCAACTAAAGTTTTAATTCAAGCTGGGGGAGCTCTATTGAAGCGTGGTCGCGTAATGAATAAATACTCCTGGGCGACATTGCCGTGGAGCGAGAGTGTAACGCTTTTTCCCAGAGTCCCGAGTCAATTGAAGAGCTCTCCCTCTCCCTCGGGATCCGGGCTGGGAAGGCTCTCAGCTCTTGGGGTCAAGTGGTTGCTCTCCCGGCCAAGTCGGCGCCACTCCCAAGTCCTGTGAGTCCCAATTCCCGGTCACAGGTTATAATACACAGCTGCATGGCACTGACACTTTTACCCCACAACATACTCGTATATAAATTCAAAGACAAAAGACTAAATTTAGTCCCGATTTACCCAAGGGTAGCTTAAAAAAGGGGTTTTTTTTTCTAAGACTAACTCCAAAACAGTTGGGGGGACATACAAGAGTAAGATTTCCGAGTATAGGAAAAAATTTACATATAAATGATTGTTTTAAAGTGGGGGGATTGATTCCTCATTTTAACTATTATATTCAATTTAAAAGCAATTAACCATGAAATAATATAATAATAAGCATGATAGAAAATATTTTCCTTCATCTTATTTGTTTAATTATATCTTATGGTATATAAATAAAAGTTAAATTATATTTACTAAAAAAAAAAAAAAAATCTTAAATTTTTTTTTTTAAATGAAACTACCTTTAATATATAATTGTAATATTATACTGATTTGATGAAAAAAAATCACTGAATTATGTAGGACAATTGAATGGTGAATTGAAAGAAATATATTTCCTTTTCGCGTTCGTGGCAATGGAAATTTAATATTTTTATATTATATATAATAATCAATTAGATAAGGTATTGAATCAAAAGAAATATATAAATTATTGAATATTTTTGAATGGAAATATCAAGTTTGAAATAAGATTTCTATGAATTCCATGACTAAATCAAAGTAGAAATCGGACTTTTGTAAAAAAAAAAAAAAAAATAATAATATTGTCAAATATTTTTTTTTTACAATTTAGTTAAGATATATAACCTTAAAGAAATTATTTGATAATAATTAAAGGAAATAATGGAAGCATTGACTCAGGATTTTGGCTTGCTAGACCATGAATTTATCCTTAAATGTTTGAAAGACTTTTTCAAATACAATTGAATGACGAAAAGTTCAATCCCAATAACATTATTTTACAATGAATTACAATTTAAATAGTATTAAGAAAGAAGAACAATAGAAATTATAAAAACTATTCTTAACTTGATTATGAATCCACTTGATCCTGTTGATAATTAACTATTAGAATCAATTTAATTACGTAAATTAGAGAATGGAATATGAATTCTTTGTAAATTATAAAATATAAACAATTGCTTTTGTATTTGTTTTTTTTGTCTTTTTTTCTTTGAAAGGGAGGATAGAGGTAAAAGTTTTTTTTTTATAATATAATTTCTTTGTAAATTCAAGTTTACAATTTTGGCAGAACCATTTGCTGCCAGAATTTATTGAATGATTATTATAAATATAAGATCGATTCATTAAATAACACGCACAGTTATAAAATCAAATAAGTGTTTTGGAAGAAATTCCCTAAAAGTTAATTTTGAGCGGTTGTATCCCGGAGGGCAGGTCACGTGAATGTTACTTACAATTATGGGACCATTAATTATGGACCAGGGTTCTTGCAATCGACACCAAACTAAGGAATCTAAAATCAAAATGTCAACAGCAGCCATCTTGAGCGCCGGCGGCCATTCAGGTCTGCTTATCTGCACGCAGCAGACTGGGCGGCTGCATAAAGGGTCTCTTTCAGCCTTTCAGTCCACAACTTGCCTTTCAAAAAATAATACTCTATAGGATACGCTATACTTAGCCCTAGAATACCCCTGTGGCAAAAAAAATAACTTTAATTTTTTTCCTTTAAATATCAATATAAATTATAATGAAGGCTTTAGAAAAAGAACAGGAGGTGATTCAGCAAAGCTAAAATTGGTTTTCCTTCTCAAGAAAAAAAAAAATTAATAAAAAAAATTATGTAATATTTTATGGGTGAAACACATATAGCATAAAAATAATATAAACTATATCGTTTTTGAATAAATAGAACTTTTATAATTGATATTTGACAGAGAATGAAAGGAAAAATTTGAAATAAATTAAAAAGCAACTAGAGAGTTAAATAAGAAAATATTTTCTTAAAGAAGAAAAATAAGTATAACATTTTATTAATGTAAACAAAAAAAAATCAAGTCTTGAAATTTAAAGAATTTGGTAAAATTTATTTTCTTTAAAAAAATGAATCAAATTATTTCAAACATCAGAAAGATCTCAATTTAAGAACAAGCGGAAATTATTTTCTATAAAGGCCTTAGGTATAACTAGGGTTTTAATTATAATTGAGCAAAAGAGAGGTTATTTAGTAGAATCCCCCTAATTCCTAGCACAATTGGCCTGGAAAATAGATAATGAAAAGTAAAAGAGGGAAGAATGGGGGAGAAAGAACAAGAAAGGGAATTATTTATAACAAGAAACGGAATTATATATATATTTAATTCCCTTTCTTGTCTTCAATATTCAATTAAAAAGTTCCAAAAAATAGTTTCATCTAAAAAATGATTCTCTGAGTTAAGAAAGATAGACCGAAGATAGGAAAGGAAGATATTGTTTTCACACCAAATTTTACATGTGGATATTTTTACCGACCGACGATAGTAAGGGAGGTATTGTTTTCACACCAAATTTCACATGTGGAGATTTTTACATATCTCCACGAATCATGCATTTTCTTAACAGAAAAAAGTATTTTTAGCATGATGTCTGTCCGTCCGTCCGTCTGTCCGTCTGTCCGTCCGTATAGATGTGTACAGCCTGAACGGCTCAACCGATTTTGATGAAATTTGGTATATTTACTTAATGCATCAGTGGGATGAATTGTTCAACTTTTGGTGCAAATCCGGAAACCGGAAGTGGTAGAATTAGCGATCGACGATAGGAAGGAAAGGGTTATTTTCACACCAAATTTCACATGAGGAGATTTTTTTATATATCACCACCAATCATACACTTTGTATTTGTTTTATCCTCGGGAAAATCATATTTATTAGTTTTTTCTTGATTTAAAATTATATGACGTCATCCAGCCATGCATGACGTCACAGCCTGGTCTTGCATATATATTATAAATAAAATAAAATTAAAAATATTTATGTTCTATCCATATCTGTTTTTTATTAAATTAATAGATATATTAAAATTTTTTGAAATTGTTTCTGAAGCTGGAAATTAATTTACTTCAAACCGTCGGTCGGTTCGGACCTGGACACAGGTCAACTTATTACATATCTCCACGAATCATCATTTTGTTAAAAGAAAATGTCTGTCCGTCAGTCCAGTTGTCCGTTGTGTGTCCGTATAGAAGTGAACAGCTTGAACGACTCAACTGCTTTTGATAAAATTTGGTATACTTACATAATGCATCAGTACCATGAATTCATCAACTTTTGGTGTATATCCGGAAACCGGAAGTGGTAGTTTTTAAAGTATTAATTTTATATTCATTGTCTGAAAATATTTCACTTAAAATATAGTAGTAATTAATAATTGAGTAATTAAACTAAAAATAAAAACCAAGATAATATATTTTAGTCATTTTAATTTAAGTTTTAAAAATATTTTCTTTTTGATACTTTATATATATATACATATATATATAATGTTATTTGGCAATTAATTTATTTCAAATCGTCGGTTGGTTCTGTGCCTGGCCACAGCTAATTTTTTCATTTTCATATACATTACTTATCACTAAGACAATTCTGTTGTTATTTAATCATATGTTACTTGAAATGAGAAATGTGTCAATATTTGCATATTAAGAATCGAATTCGATTATAATTTTATAAATCTTAGGAAATTTATTTTTTAAATCAATAAGTATAAAAATAAATTGAAATAAAATTATGAAAAGAGATTGTGGTTTTATACAAATAAATTATAAATTGTGGTGGACAGTCTCTATGATCCCGATAGAGATAGGTTCACTTCAGAGAAGCAACCCTACTCAAGCAAGCCTCGACTTTTCCTCGCCTTGAATTGAGGAAGTCGTGTTCTAAACCCTAATCAAATCCCAAATCCCATCAAAAAATCTTTCACTTACCCCCCCCCCCCCCCCCCTACACATACACACTCCGAGGTTCACACATAGACAGGGCCCTTGGTGGCTGTCTAAAACAGCAGCCCCGCAAGGGACAAATGCTAGGAAGATGATATATGTGAGGGAGTTAGAAGAGAATGGAAATTGGGTGGAATTAGCTCAGGATAGATATTTGAAAGAGTGTCACTGCTGCAACCAAGATTTTTCGTAGAGTAATATATATATATATATAAATTAACAAATTTATTTATTATAATATTCAAGTATAGGAGATATAACAAGAGATATTACAAATATATTATTAAAAAAATTCAAGGGTCCTAATGTAATTTTAATCATTAATGAAATAAATCCTGTAAAATAGAATGAGAATTGCTCTTGAATAGTTAAAAAAAATTATTAATCAATTCCATTTTAAAATGATATATAACCCCCTTTTTCTAGCTTGTTCAACAAATACATGAAAGCCCGCATTATGATAACCTCCTTTGAAAATTATTTGTCGAAATTTAATTGAGAGATTTCAATGTAGTAATTGTTGATACATTAGATGGAAACTATCAATATTGATAGGGGTCTAGGGAACATATAGGATATTAATAAACTTTGTATAAATGGAATTAATTAATACAGATTAATTGTTGATAGATAGGACAGAATTCAATCTCAGAGCAGATTGATAAATGTATACTTAAATATATGTAAAATTGAAATGCTATGTATATATTGAATGTGAGAAAGAGAAATACAATATCAAGTGCAAACTTATAATAGTTGGATTAAGTTGAAATTGGAGAGATTATATTTTTGATTTAAAAAAAAAACCTTCGTTCATTTTAATTATACTTTCTATTTGTTAATAAAATAAGGGTTTAAATGTAATAAAATGCAATACAACTATTTTTATTTTAAGAAAATTTCTTTAGTCTAGATGTCTAAAACTAAACTTCTTACTACAATAAATCGATCTAAATATGAATTTTTTTATATTTTTTTCAATTCCTACTACAATTAGTTCACACTCCGCGTATAAATTGTATAAATTTTTAATCCTTAAAAAATACATTTTATTCAAGTTCAAATACATTTTTTTTAAATCGTAGTGGATCGCAATTGATATTAATACAGTTGTTTTAAATGTTAATTCATTTTTCAAATTTCCGATATATAAGATTTTTAGTAGATATAAATCTATCTTGCAATGTCTAAGTTGGTAGAGCATAGGATTCAGGTTTTGATGGAGCCTTTTTCTGAATAAATACATTATTATCTTTAGTTGTAAAATAAATAAATATTTTACATTAATTTAGGAATACAAATGAAACAATTTAATAATTTTATTTTTAAATACATTTTATTGTAATATTTTCAACCAATGTGCTTTAATGCACAATTTTGTTATAATTTGTACATATCATTATATTGTATATCCCACATGTGTTAGGGATAATCCACCTTGTATATATTTATTAGAGGTATTGATTATTTATAAGTTTACAAACTTCATGCCTTCAGATCGAATCTCGACCAATTTTTTTTTTCTATTTTTAAATAATTTGGTGACCAAACGTCCCTTTTTTCGGTGCTCTGTCCTGGCGTCCCGAAAAAAGTCTTCGGGACAGCCTATTGTCCCATTTTTTAAATATTTAGGACATTTCGTACTTTTTTTCCAAAATTTTTTCAATTTGGTTCTAAAAAAAAAAGGTAAAATGTTCCGGTTTGGTGTTTTCAAAATATGGTTACCCTATATATATATATATTAAATATTATTAAATCAATAATCAATTATGATCATTTAAGAGAGAAATCATTTGAGTTACAATGTTACATAAGCCTATTTCATTTATTCTCTTTTATTAAGATTAAACAAAAGAATAAAGAATCAAATTATAACATAAATATGTTGATCTTTCATCTTTAATCATGTGTTTACTTTTCTCTTTTTCATTTATCGAGAGCCATGTAAAGTGAACTGTTTTTTATAGTAAGAAGACGCAGTATAAGACATTTTTTACTCCTCTTTACACTAATAATTGTATGAGTTCATGTTACTGTTATGCAAATGTACCTTTTGATATGTTCTTTAAGGGTTGTATATCGCTTGTGGCTGGTTGGCAAGTGGGGGGGGGGGGAATTCCCCTTATATTTGAAATAGAACCTCGGTCAAAATCCTTTAAAGAAATTTCCTTTTTACTGAATATTCACCGTATATTTATATTAAATTCTAGAATAATTATTTTATTTTTTCTCAAAAGCATTCAATAAAAGAGTCTCTCCAAACTAATCTAAATATGAATGTTTCTCAATAATTCATTTCATTTGAATTTTTATCAAAGGGAGAGAGAGAGAAGGGCCCATGGTTTTTTAAAACAAACGAATTCTCTTCGAAGACAATACACATTCTACTTTATTATTTATATTTATCTCCCCTTTGGTTTAACTAAAGTTTTTTTTTTTTCTTTTCTTAGATTATGATAATTTCTTATCACCAATTATATTTTATTTATGGTTAAAATAAATAACAAATATATTTTTATTTTAAATAAATTTAATTTTTTATTAAATTAAAATTCTTTTTATAAAGTTTAAACACAATCTTTGATTTTTTTTATTTAGAAAAATATTATATTTTTAATTTTTATTATTAAATCTAATTTTCATCATGAATTTATAATTTATATATAAAAATTAATTAATTAGGGTGTTTTAGTCCTCTTTGAATGATTAAATAACTAATTAGAAATAATATATGATAATAAATAAAAAAATTCATACAATTTTAATATTTTTTTTCAGCCTCAAATACAAAAGACACTTATGAAAACTTTGCATAAGAAGATTGAAGAAGGTTTAAATTGTATGGAGATATGATACAAGGTACATATATATACACAATACAATTACTTTGACCATTATTTATAAGAAAATGTATTAAATATATTTTTATTTTATTTATTATGTTAATCTTTATTTAATATTCTAAATAAAATTTATTTAACCGAGTTAATTAAAAAAAAACAAAACAAGTAATAATAATTCATATTTTTTAAATATTCATTATCACTGTATATGAATATAAACAAGTTTTATAAATAAAAGCATAATTTATAAAAAAAAACATCACTTTTAGTTATTTAAAATAATATAAGTAAATTATGGAAGGAGTGAAAAGCTTTTACTTTGCCTAAAGCTAATGAACATCGACCGTTTATATTATAGAATGTATAAAAGACGATAACAAACAAAAAATATATTTTCCTATCAGAAAATATTCATGGTATAAATGAACAAAAAGAAAACAACTTTATACGACTAAACATTTATTTTATATTGAAATTTTCAATCAATCCATTTTGAATGTCTGATCAAAAAAGATTCATATCAGCGATTTTTTTTTATTTCTAACTGATTTAACTTATTTATTGTTTTTCCTTTCGTTAAATAATGGACTTGTGACCTTCGAAAGATGTTTTCAGTCATGAAATATTTTAAACATCAATATCTTCGAACAATCAATATGCTAATAAATATATATTGTTTATCTTTCCGCTTGCTTAAAAAAAAATACGAACGATAATCCTTGCTTAACAATTTTATTTCTATGTAAACAAAGTATCATGTTATATTAAATATTTTGCATATTATATTGCTGTTGTATGATAAAAAAAATTTAAATTAGGGCATCCAAAAGCTGAGTAATTCATGGAATTATATTTCTATTTTTCAGGATATTTCAAGCACTCAGCTGAAGGGAAGTGAATCAGATGGGAAAAGAAAAAAGTAATATTATACCAAGAGTTTCGGAGATGAACTGTGGGCAAAAATATTTTGTATTTTGGCACAAATTGATCTTTTCCATGTACACCTTGAGAGAAATTTCAACGCCACTGAAGATGATTAACGCATGAAATAAAAAAATCTGGAGTGTCTCCACTCGACTATCTCGAAAATTTAAATTAAATTTAATTAATTATATAAATATAAATTAAAATTAATAAATAATATTTATTAAACCAGCGCGTGTTTGGCTTTTTGTTGATGACAGCACATCACGTGTTGGTGCGTGATTAGCAGTCAACGTGTTAAAAAAATTTAAAAAATATGAAAACGTGATAGATATTGGTCCTCTTCCGAATGAGCTACATTTCTCAAAAGTTGATAGAAAACTACGAATTTTGAATAACGAGACAAGATAGTAAAAAAACTGAATAAAAGTGATTCATTAGTATTAATAAAGAATAAAATGCATTTTAATTTGGATTGAAGTTTTATTAATATAAAATTATTTTATCATGTAAATTTAAATAAAAAATATATAATTCAAAATCAAAATTATAAATATGTGCAATATTATTTAAATATGTATATTTTTCTATAATATATTATGTATATTAATAAAATTGATTTAAATAAGAAATTTTTTATAAAATTTCTAATGAAAAATATTTAAGGCCATATGTATTATAATAATATTGATTTATATTTTATTACAAAATAATGTACTATTATTATTTATCAATTATATAGAATAATTCTAAAAATAAAATAGTTTAATTTTTATTTCATGTAAAGATCAATTTGAATATTATAATAAATTTACATTTTATTTTAATCTATATGTCCATCATAAGAAAGAAATAATAAACATTTTAAATTTAAAATTACATTTTAAATCGTATTTACATACTACTAGGGGCTACAACCGTGGGTGGATTCTGGCCTTATTTCAAATATTATGAGGATAGATTTTAATATTTTTGATATCACTTTAATATTTTTCTAATAACCATCAATTTATTGAAAATGGTTTAAATATTTAAATTTTATGAATATAATTTGAATGGATAGTTGAAACATGTTTTTGATTTCCTTATTATTTCGTAATAAAATGTTTGAATTTTGAAAGGAGCAAAGTATCTTCTAGATAGAACGTTTGTACTTGACTGATGATGAGAATAATATTCTCGAAACAATACTCTCGTTGACATCATGAGGTGTTATTATTATATATTATTTGTTTAATGTTGGAATGCATACATCTAAAATATATAATAAAAATTTAAAAAAAAGAATAAAATTTTAAAAAATATTTAATATATTTCCTTTGTCACTAAGAAAATATTTTCTTTGGGATAAACTCACCACTGGATTGTTTGTGGGTTGAATTTTTATATTACACAATGACTATGAAATCTTACTTCTTCATTTCTTATATTTTATGATTCATAAATTTATATATATATATATATATATAATCGTTAAAATCTATTTTTTTAAATAACAAGAATAGGTATCTACCAATTTTTTGACACGAACTGTTAAGCTATTTTTATTATTTTATAGAGAAGGTCGAAATGAATTGATGGGTGAAGGACCTATCATATATTTTACGTTTATCTTAAATCTATAGACAGATTAAACAAAATTGATTGAATGCCAATGATTAATAGATAAGAATACATATAATTAATTAAAGCAATATACTCTGTTATCAATAAGTAGAATCTCAAGGAAAACAAGAATAACTTTAAGTTAACAATCTTCATTTATTTGATATGTAATACTTACAGATGAAAATGTTCGTGAACTGTAAATTTCCATACCAAAGAGAGAAAGAGAAGAAAGATGTATGTATGTGTGTTTGTATGTGTGTGTGTGAATGTGAGCTTAACGTGTTTATATTATCACGTTTATCGGCTCTAAACACGATCGGTCCAACTCTAGCTTCAATGTAAGCTTAGTTTTATCAAGAATATATATAAAAATATCTATATATAATATAATGAATATTTATTGAAGAAAGTAACTGAATTATTTATTTATAGACGAATAAATTATGATTATATATTAATGGTAGGAAATACAAAAAGAAGGAATATAAAAAAAAAAAAAATTTTAATGTAAAATGTAAAATTAAAAGTAAATGATTTATAAATTCCAAATTGAGAAATATTTTGTTTATTGTTCTTCTAAAAAAAATAATTAATGAATGATTGATTAATCCTTTCATTTTTCCAGTCAATATAAATAAATATATTCATTCAATTCGGAGATTAAAGGTAAGATTATTTGAACTTTCTCACCTCTGTGCTTTAATACAGAAAATTATTTTTCTATACATGGAAAGTCATAATTTGTCTTTCTTTTATTCGTATTTACAACCATAAATGTTGAAAACGTAGTATTAACTATTTCTGATAATTCCATAATAAAAAATAACGTTTGATTATAATTCAGTTCTCCTTTAGAGATTTCCTCTCTAGAAATGCCATTTAGACTTCTCACCAACTGGTTAGAATACTTTCTAATTAAAATTAACAATACAAACTCAACACAAATAATTAATAGGATACAATATCTAAACCAAACTATTTGTTCAAATCTTACAATTCAAATGTAAAAATAATTAATTTAATAGATTAATTAATGACTAAATTGTTTCGAAATAGATAAATAGTTTATTAAATTAATATATATATATAATTTATTATTTTTAAACAAAAAAAAATACTAACTATGTAATGTATAGTGACGGAAAAATGTTATCGCCATTGCCCACCAAAAGCGCCATGGCGATAACATTTTTCCGTCACTATACATGTCCAAATTCCGAAAATGATAATAAATTAAGCGCGTGCATTTTCGAAGTATGGCCGTTTATGAAGCAAAGAAAAATTAATTCAGAATCTAAAATTTGCTGTTCTTGGGGTACCATTGTACATATCTCAAATTAGTTCAGCACACGTAAGACAGGTTCTAGAATTTTATCATATATATTAAATTATGTTCTTTTTTACAAAAAATAGTTTATTTAAAATTAGGATAGTAATATATACATAAATATAGATACAAAAAAAAATAATTATGAAAAATACATTTAACTTTATGTAATCAATGGAAAATAATATGACTTTAAGAGACCTATTTAAAAAATTCAAACAAAATATTTTCTTTAAATGTATAAATCAATGTTGATCTTAATTATAAAAAAATAAAATAAAATATATTTTGAAATAATTTATTATGTAAGTATATATTTCTTAATTTAATATAAATCTATATTTAAATCTATTATTATATATAAATATTCTATATATTTATATACATTTGTATTATAATATGATTTTTTATGAATATATATTCAAGTCTGACCTCTAACGAACAAATATAAAAAAAATTCATACTTGAGTAATCAATTTTGTGAATATTTAATTTTTATTATTAAACGATTTGAATATTTTATAAAAACCAAATATATATGTAAAAAAATGAATATTTTGAATAATAATAATAATAAAAACGGACGGTTGTAGGATTGTAGTTGCTGATAACAAGAATTTCAATAGAGATATATATATACATACAATATGGCTCGAATATATTATATTCTACATTTAAAAAAAAAAAATTATTTCATAAATTTATTTTTTTATAAATTATTAATTTTTATCTTTTTTTTTATATATATATAAAACAATTTTATATTTTTGGTTTGAAAGAAAATCTGTTTAAATATAAATTAAATAAATTAATAAAAAAAAAATTCTTCATTCAATAAGTAATAGAATATGGAATATAAAAGTCAATAGTTTATATAGAAATAAATATACAGCTTAATTAATGATAGAAATTTTATTTTTATTATTGTAGAAAAAAAGGGCTGAACGTTGCCTTACAAGGTCCGAACGGGTAGTACGTATAATTCAAGTTTGAAAAATGTTTTACAATATATATACTTGCACAATAAAAAAAAAAAACAAATCTGAGAAAAGATGAAAAGGTAAAAGATTTAAAATTTTAAATGCGTATATTGATATTCTTTTATACGTATAAAAAAAAAACAACCATATAAAATTTATATATAGATATTTTCTTTTTTTGTATATCTAAGACAAATATGGATAGAGGAGGGTAATTTATTTTCAGTACAAGTAGACAGAAATCCAATAATAATTAAATGCGAGGCGCTCGTTGCTTGTTTGTTGTCTATCTTAGGAAGGTCGCTGCGGGTCGAACTCCATTTCGGGGGGCCCTTGAAGATGATTGCCTCCGTCGTTAATGATGCCTCCTCGCTTGCGGCTCTGAAACAGAGAATACCATAGGCTGAATTGACCCAATTTCTAGCTCTCAAACAAATGGAGACGATTAGGACAATCGGACCTATTTTTCGCAAATAACCTCCGTGAGCGATTGCTCATCGGGATTGCATGACTAGCGGAATGGGAATCGAGAGCAATCCCCTCAGCTCCACCATCCTATTCCCAGACAGTTGATATATAAAAAAAAATACAATCGTTTTTTTTTTTTTTTTCAAAATTACATGGATAGATTTCGTACTTATCATGCGAGATCTATTTTCGATAGCAGACACGATACTAAATTAAGTTATGCAGAAAGAGATGAAGAAATGAAGAGCGAGATGCTCAATGAACCAGCCCGGCAGTCAGCCACGATCGAAATTTAAAATTGCACAAGTGGGGAAAAATATTTCACCAGATCATGAGCTATGGACTTATTAAAGAAAGTATTTCTTCATCGAAATTCTTTTTAATAATGAACCACTCTTTCATTGATTTGTTAATTGAAAATCAATTAAGTAAACAGTTTAGGAATTTTTTTTTATTATGATTATAATACAGAGGTATTAAAAGAATTTAGAAATCTAAGGAAGAAATTACTTTTTATGAAAAATTAATGAATAAAAAAGAATTAATTTTAAAACTGAAAATTAATTTGTCCTATGATCAATAAAACGTGTCCTATCAACCTTTACCTTGATTTTCTTGATCGGAGGGTGCTATTTTGATATAAAGTAGTTCCCAAGTTTGATACCCGGAGATTGGGTTTACTTTGTCCCATAGACAGGACCACGCTAACCCCCAAGTTATGTAGTGTCTTAAAATAATTTGTAGAAAATTTTTTTTCATTAGAACATTTAATAGAAATAACAAGATAGCACTATTGTGAAATGAATTATAATTTCGATTTCCCCCCCCCCAAAAAAAAAAAAACTTTCCACAATGAATAATTATTATCATTTGAGCTTAATCATTAAAATGTAATGAATGTATCCACATACACATTCGCACATAATGACATCATCATAAAAATGTTAAAAATGGATTTAATGAGTCCGTAAAACATAAAGAAATATGAAAATTGATTTTAACCAATGATCGCAATATTTTCTTTTACGTTTGCATTGATAACAGCCACAAATAAGTAGAATTTTTAGAATATATGATCTATCACTGTTTTTGAATTTCATTTCATTCTCCACCCAGTCTAGTCATAATCATGAATAACTCAACTTGGATGATGGGGCGTAAAACATTATTATTAATAAAATTTATTGTCAAACAAGTGATTTGACCTCGATATGGTAATAAATGGAAAAATGGACACTAACTTCTCTTTTAATAATTAAAAGAGGACATAATTTTATAAAAAAAAAAAAATGGTTTGAACATAAAAAAATGATTATAAAATATAAAAATAAATATAAATAAAACAATAACCAGAA
This sequence comes from Labia minor, assembly GCA_963082975.1. Lineage (NCBI taxonomy): Eukaryota > Metazoa > Arthropoda > Insecta > Dermaptera > Spongiphoridae > Labia > Labia minor. The sequence continues at coordinate 52,940,082 of OY720345.1, read as the reverse complement.
CAAGAGCTTGAAACATAGGCACAATAGCAGGGTAAATATTTATTACTAAGGTTTTTTTCTCACTTGGTTTATAGAAACAAGTAAAATGAGTTGTAAAAGGCCGAAAACAATGTCACAATCAAATATAATTAAAATATATGGGTAAAGAAGAATTAAAGATTTCTAAGATGTCTCTATTGATAAAATTTATATCCTCGAAACGAGTATTTCATTGAATAAATCTTTTTCTTAGAAAATCGAATATTTATTTATTTATTGTTTAATTTGAATAAGTAACAACTTTAAAAATAAATAAGTATATATTATTGTAATTTAATTAAATACATTAATCACAATAACATACTAGTATAATACAATCTAGTCTCAAGGTTTTTTTTTCAAATTAAAATAATCATAATTATCAACATTGGTATAAAGAAAATCAACATTATTTGAATTATATTTTTTATTAATGATACTTATTATAATATACATATAGATGATTTTATAACAATATATATTCAAAGTCAATTTAAAAAAAAAAAAAATTGAATTATTATTCACGTAGAGGCAATTTATTTTAATCTATTCTTTAATTGCAATATTCATGTCTTTATATCGTTATTGGAAATTTAAAATATTAATCTTGAATAACTGAAATTTTTTTTTTAAATATCATTTGATTTATCGATTTTCAAAAAAGGATGGGCTTATATAATCTCTTTAATGAATGATTTTTAATTTTTCTTTTCTTAAGATAAATGAAGAAAAATGACGCAATTGGAAGTCTGATATTTTAGAATAATTATGTGCTCTCTGTGAAGATAAGGGGGGGGGGGGTGGAATATATATTCTGTGAAATTTCTCTTTAAATTTTACTTTCCAAAAATAAATGGATGGGATTGTCTTAATTATTGATCAGTCGTTCAAATATGAAGAGGCATTGATTGTAGGTGGTTGAAGGGTCGTGGCCGTTTGTTCCTGCTTCGCTTCTTCTAAATAAAAAGTCTAATTTGATCATGATTTCGAGTACTTGTTTGCCGTGGGGAGCAGCGACCAAGGCTGCCTGGGCGAGGTCTGGTCTCTCCACATTTGTATAGGGCGGGACACATTAATTGTTCCCGGGACAGCCCCAGCAAACAGTGATTGCCTCTCGATAACCTGAATAAATAATCCTCCCTGCACGTTTCATGGCCCAGCATTTTTGGGATACGATCCATCTTTTCACATTTCAATTATTTTTCTTTTTTTTTTTTTTTTTTTTTTTTTGGTGTCGACAAAAGAAGAAAAGTTGCTGCCTTCTGGATACGGAATGTATTCATTCATTCTATTCATACATTCTCTTCAATAAATTTAATAAGTTCGTGAAATATGATTATGTAAAACATTTTAACAAAATTTATTTTCAAATTAAAATAAAAATAAATAAAAAATAAATTAATAAAAAAAAAAAATGATTTAAGACCTTTATTCTAAACTATGACAGCAAAGATTAAAAAAGTAAGTATAATATTAAGTTTTCTAATAAATTAAATTATCAGTTTTTCAAATCATATTTGAAAAATACGATATAGTAATATTATTATATATAAATCAAAAAAAAAATTAATTAAGAATGACATAAAGAAAAGAACAAGCTATAATTATTTCAGGAAATTTTATTTTAATTAAAGAAATAATTAAGTATATATTTATATAATATCTTTGGAAATAATTCGGTATTTATCTAAATGTCACATTTTAGTTTTGAATCGAAAAAAATTACTAAATTTTTTTGAGAGTAAAGAACTTTTAATCTCGATTCGCTTCCAGTATGTGTTTTTCACAGATCTTCACGTTTCAAGTCATTCTTATTCCAAACAAGTGGTTTCCCCGTTTACTTATGTGTGTATGTGTGTGTGTATTGAAGATATCTTGTGAACAAAATTCCGGACAAATGGTAAAACTGATCTTAATTAAATTTTATATTAAGACTTTTATGACGTTACTAACAAAGTATAATGGCCATATTTTCTAAACTAATAACAAATATAGAAAATTTTATAAGAAACAATTTATAGAGAAAGTGTTACTTGTAATACATATCATCATAACCCTTTATCATAGTATTTAGACAATCTAAGTTTGCATTCGTTTATAGAATAAAAAAATTTCAAATTTTTCTGATTATCATAGGAATACAACAATCCAAAACGAAATATTAGTGAACATTAATATATAATTTTTTCAAATTTTTATTATAAAAAAATTCACATATTTATGTCCATGATAACTGAATTATTTATACCATTAAAATTTTACTATTGAATAGTGATTCTATTATTACTATTGTATATCTAAAATAAATTTATTCAATATAAATAAGCTCTTATATACATCGAAAAAATATCATTCATTTCAAAATAATTCCATAAAAAAATATTTTGATTTTAAATTTGATATCAATAAATGTGCCTATGGATTTTTCTTTTAGAAGATGTCAAATGATAACATTAATTTGATCTTGGTTTTATATTTAAATAAATAAATATTAATTATATATATTATTTAATTATAATATTAAGTTGTTGGTCTAGAATGTGTCATTTCAAAAAATGTATTATATTAAAGAGTTTTTTTTATTTTGTTTTTTTTTTATCAATTTATTTATTTACATCATTTAGTTTGACAGCATCTTTAAAGCTGTCAACCTTTTTGACTGCTTATTTATTTATCGATTTAAATTAACTAAAATAAAAATAAATAAATACTGATTTTAAAGTCGATATTCTCCTATGAAAAAAAATTCAAAGCCATTTATATTAAGTACCTAATTTATCTATAGAATCTCTTTTTTTATTAAAAAGAAATAATTATTTTTTTTATCTAAATATTATTTTATGATAAAAAAAATGCTTCCTCTAGGTATAACTTAATTCAAAATTTCCAACACATCATACTAAAATTGATTATAATTGAATGCATGACACATTTCTAATGATTAAATATTATTAAAAAATAATAATGATTGTTTCGCCGAAGAACTTGTATCTTCAATATGTCATGGACGTTTATCTTGAGCCAACCTAAGCGGAATTGGCAGTTCATTCGTTACACCCCGAAATAGACTAATGACTTTTAAAGGGGAACATTCAAAGAAATTGTAAAGCCAATATTATAAATAAATAATAGATAAAGTCTTTCAATGAAAAATAATAACAATAATTCAACGTGATTGTCGTATCAACTTCAAATTTCTCATCTAAAATAATCATTATATGGATTATTAAATAAATAAATATAATCATTGAATGTATTATATATACATACATTGATTAGAATAACTACATTTTATTTAAAAGTATTAAATAAATAATAGATACTATCTCTTTTACTGGAAAATTGTAACGAAATTATCAGTCGCATACAAACATTTTAAATATAAATACAAATATATAATACAATGCTTAAATCTTTTATTTATTTAAACTTATAAATAAGTAATTCTAATATACCCCGATGAATTTTAACTGTTAAATGAAGGCTTATCTGTCTGTCTCTCTGTTTCTAAAATGATCTACATAAGTTTATTATAACATTATTTTCTTATAATAATGATATAAATGGATCAGCATTTATACGTGGTACAACGAAAGCCTAGACATTATATATCTTTTAGGAATATTAAGTTTCTTTATAACTTGCAAAATTGAAATAAAAATAATATGTAAAATTTATAGTGTAGATTATTAATTACATTTAGAAAGATCATTTTTCTAATCAAATGAGAATCATTTTTTTTTAAATTCCAAGAAGATAAAAAATAAACTTTTTTTAGATATAATTTTTCAAAAGTTTAAATTATAATTAAAATTTTTTTAATAAAATAAGATGTTTTATAGTACAGGGATGGCCACACTTGGTGATACTTAGAGCCATATTGAAAAATCGAAAATGTATAAGAGCCAAATCGAAAAAAAATTTACTTTTGGAGGGGGGGGGAGGTTCGGTGTTAGAGAAGCAAAAATTACGAATACGTGCGCGATTAAAATACCTAATTATATTAATAATAAGTCGTACGGGGCATAAAATAGTTCTGCTGTTGCTATTGTAATAAAGTAGACAGAGTTGGGTTAGATCGGATACATTTTACAACAAAGTGTTTAAAACTTGCAGAAATAACTAAATTTGAAATTTCCTTTAAATAATTATATGTAAATAAATATGTGTCATGACGTAGCCTTTTTCCAGTTTAATATATGTAAATTCTAAATTGTGATAACTTTAAATTTTTACCGACCGACGATAGTAAGGGAGGTATTGTTTAATTGAGCCACAATAAGCTCAAAAAGAGCCACATTTTTAAAAACTATTCTATATTAATATTTAATTAAATTAAAAAAATATTTAGTCAGAGTTATTTTAAGTAAATACCTTAAAAGAAAATTACTTATTCATAGAACAATTTTACTTCAAAATTTTTAAGACTAAAAATATTAACATTACTTCTAAATTAGCTGGAGTGTCTCCACTCGACTATCTCGCAATATGAATTGGATTAAATAACATAATATATTATATTTAAATTAAATTTAATTAATTATATATTATAAATAATAAATATTAAACCAGCGCATGTTTGGCCTTTTGTTGATGGCACCACGTCCCGTGTTGGCGCGTGAGATTTGCAGTGTTAAAAAATTAATTCTGCTACTTTCAGCTATTCAATCAAGCTGAAATTCTATATATAGCAGTTTTATACAATTATTAATCATGTGAAAAATTATCAAACATATATCTTTATTTTTACGGTCACTTTAGAGGAAAAAAAATCAAAACGTTGTAAGGACCTTCTTCCGGTTGAGCTACATTTCTCAAAAGTTGATAGAAAACTACGAATTTTGAATAATGCTCAGGTACCAAATTTCATCATTCTAGCTCAAACTGTTTTTGCGTAATCTTGATTACATACACACACACACACAGACATTTTTCTCAACCTTAGTGAAAATGATTCAGGAACCTTTAAAACGTATAAAAACATCAAAATCTCAACATCGAAAATATTCGTGATCGCAATACTATCTTTTACGAGATAGTAAAAAGATCAGGAATTTTAATTAAACTCTAAATTGTTAGCCAACTCAAAAGATATCTAACAAATTTTAGTTGATTCGAATAAACGGTGTAGATGATATTCAAATATATAAATAAATTGAGTGTTAAGATCTGAAAATGTGAATAAATAAGATTCTCTCGGTTTTTTTATTATAATCATAATATTTTTATTTATACAGTATTCTCTTATTGTTCCAAAAGTAAAGGAAGTCAAATATACAATAAATATTATTAATACTATAAAACCTGAGAGGATGGATTCTTCTAATTCAGCTTTATAATTTTTTTATTATTATATATATATTATATTCAATTCATGTATATAATGAATGAAATTGATAAAAGGTTTTATATTTATTATTATTATCATCATTCTTTATATGAATTTAATTCAAATTATATAAATTATTCTTTAAAAATAGGTTCATATATATTTTTCTTCTCTTTATATTCTTTAAATTATAAATATATATATATATAATACACAATATATATGGTATAATATTCTTCTTTTATAAAGGCTATTGTATTTCTCATTCTACAATCAGTTAATTAAAGAACTTTGTAATTTTCTTCTTAAATGAGAACAATGCTGTTATTATTTCCATTGGAATTAGAGAATAATAATTTTTCTAAAAAGGTTTCTTCATCTCTTGCCTAATAAAAATTAATGAATAGAATGCGTTTATTAAATTTTCAAAAAAAAAAAAAAAATGTTGAATAAATATTTGAATTTTTATGATGAATCGAATTCAAAATTTCTTGATGAAATTAATATTTGAATTAATGGTGGTCAAATAGGAAATAAATAATTTATAAGATGAGTTTCGAGTATTTAGTGTATATCATCAGATTAATTGAGAATCACATCTGATGTCATTATGAATACATCATTCTGAGTACATGAATAATCATCTAATATATATATATAAAACAAATCCTTGATTTTATAATAGGAACTTTCCTCTTTCGGATAATTAATTGCATTCATGGCTCATCTATTTTACACTAAAGTATAAAACTACTCCACTAACGATTTCTTATCAATTCTACTTTTAAATTAATTTATTTGGGTGAATTGCAAAGTCAATTTTTCTATTTGATCCAGCTGGTCAATCGATCGCAACGTTATGACGGCCCTGGAAAATTATTAGCACGTGCTCGGCCCCAGTCATTTTAAATTAATGGAAAACACTTGGCGAGCAATGAGTTGCAATATATCATTATTTAAATGTAGAACACTCCCTCGAAACACGAGAGGGCAGGCTTTGGTAGAATACGAATAAGCAATAAATTGAACGTGATTGTGAAAAAAAAGAATTTCTCGATCAGAGTGGGTAATTAATGGCAGCGTACGCTTCACTTGGTAATTAATTGCTGATATCATGATTATCAAAAAAAAAAAAAAAACTTGAGGGACGGTGGGAAGAGAAAAATTTAGCGATTTTATTCAATTACTATTTTTAAATTCAAATTATCTTTTTCAATTTAATCACCAGACAGAAAATTTAAAAAAAAATAATTTAAAGATTTCCGGTAGATAGTAATCCAAAGGTTGTATTTTACTGGCTTTCTTTAACATGTTTCATGCATAAAATATTTATTAACTCCTAAATTAAATAAATAAATGCAAATAGGAGAAAATTGTCCATTATATATTATAATAATGATATGGGCTGAGATTTGTAAACTGTTATTTTTTTATGTAGGAATATCATTAGTAATTTGTTTAGCAGGCACATATATTTTGTAATAATTGGATAAAGAATATTATTAATTCAAATCAACTATATTTGAATAGAATAAGATAGGGTTGAGCTCCCTTTAAAAAAAACTCATTATAAGTAGTTAGATAGTAATTAAAGTAAATTATGTAGGCTAAGATCAAACTTAAAAAAATATAAAAACTTAATAAAATTAACACTTAATGATATTTCAAGTTCATAAATATATTTGCTTTATGCGCATTCCGACGGTATCACTATCATCAATTGAAAAAAGAAAGCTTCTAATTTCAAGTTCATAAAAAATTTGCTTTATGCGCATTTTGTCTGGTACACCATCATCAATCATGAAAGCTTCTAATGATAGTGTAACAACCGAAATGTGCATAAAGCAAATATATTTTACCCAATGTGTTAATAAAAAATTATTCTTATTAAATTTGATAATGATTTAAAATGTTTCAACTAGTGCCTACGGTTAAATGTATAAATTTTACAAAGAGTAAAGTCTTTGTAAAATTTGAAAATAAAAATTCCCTTAATAAAGAGTAAAGTCATTCGGAAAAAAACAATTTTAGAAATTCATCTTTATATGTGATTACCTACCAATAACAGTTTAGATAAAATTCTAAAAAAAAGTTTATTATTTTATATTTAACTTACAACAATATTTTCATTAAAATTGAATAAACAGAGGTCTCGGTTTATTCTTTCTGCTGATTTTTTAAATGTTTTTTTTTGTTGATTTTCCTCGGAATGTTCTTAAATATATTCAAAATAAACTAAAAAAAACTTTTAAAATATTTTATTCTCTTCGTTACATCTTACATCAAAACAATTAACTATGAAAAGAAAATATTGAAGCCCACCTTTGGAATTCAATAAATGTTACTCTTCAACATATACTATCTATGAGTATTTTCTTCTAACATCTTTAAAATTCTTGAACTCTTAGGTTACTGTTTTATTGGAAATTCTACAGACATCTTACATTAAGAGTTTCCAAAATGTTTTTAGAGGTTCAAACATTTTATATCCCAAGAAGGTGTTCATTGTTCTTTTTACTATCTCGCCAGAGATAGTATTGCGATCACAAAAATTTTCGATATCAAGATTTTGAAGTTTTTAAGGTCCCTGAGTCATTTTCACTAAGGTTGAGAAAAATGTCTGTGTGTGTGTATGGCATTATTCAAAATTCGTAGTTTTCTATCAACTTTTGAGAAATGTAGCTCATTCGGAAGAGGCTCATTACCTAACACGTTTTCATTTTTTCCTCTAAACTGACCGTAAAAATAAAGATATATATTTTATAGTTTTTCACATGATTAAAAACTGTATCAAACTGCTATATATAGAATTTCAGCTTGATTGAATCGCTGAAAGTACCGATATTAATTTATAAATATAATATATGTTAATTAATCCAATTCAAATTTGCGAGATAGTCGAGTGGAGACACTCCAGATTTTTTATTATAAAATATTTAAAAATTGATATTTTATTATAACACAGTTAATATTTATGAATCAAAATCAATTGTATAATAGGTAAAGAAAATTTTTAAAAATAATCAAAAATTAAACTTAATTTTGATCAATTTCTTTCTTTCTAAATAAATATATAATATATTTGTATATATTAACAAATATAATATATATAAATCTTTAATTATATATATATATACATCTTATATATAAAATTCTCGTGTCACAAAACTTTGAAATCATACTCCTCCGAAACGACTGGACTGATTCTTATGAAATTTTTTATGCTTATTCAGTAGGTCTCAGGGCATGTCAGACTTCTTTTATTAAACCGCTAATTGGTAAGGTATGTCCAGGGGGAGGTATTTAAATAAAAATAGTTTAGTTACAATGCTAGATCATAGAGGCACTGCTGGCGATAATTTGACATGTATATATATCGTAATAGAAGACTTGCAAACAAAAGTGGTTCGTGGGTGAACCGTCTAAGGCATAGGTTCTTAAACTTATGTACTCCACGGACCCCCACTTGAAAAAATTTTTTTTGACGGACCCCCATCACAACTTTAGGTACTTTACGTCATTTTATTAATTAATTTCTGGCTTACGATCTCATAAGGACAAGGATATATGATGAATATTTCTAACAGTGATTGGTGAATAACGATTTTTTTGCATATTGTAGAACACATTTTATTAGAAATTATAATATTGAAGAAAGAAAATACAAACATTGTCATAGCAACAAATCTCACAAATTATAATGGGTACTTACATTAAATTCATATAAATATTTTATAATTTTTTTCAGAAAATATTAAATAAGAAATATTTTAAAAAATAACTGCATCTATCTCATTAAATATAACTTACATATTTAATGAGATGTATGCAGTTGTTTTCTTGAAACAAGAATCTCAATATCTGGCTTAATATTGGAAACTTTTAATCTAAGATCCGGCTCTACATTTAATTTGTTTCTATATTTAGACTTAATATAAAATAGTACCGAAAAAGCTTGTTCGCATAAATATGTTGTGCAGAATGGAATCAAGTGTTGAAGTGCTTTATTTGCAAGCGCAGGATAATCTGACCTGAGAAGTAACCAAAAGTTGCTCAATTCAGTTTTGTTAAATTTTAGTTTATAAGTTGTATCACAGGATAATTCCACGAGAATATCTTGTTCAGGTGCAGATAAATGTTTAGCATTTGTAATTTCCATATTAAATGGATCTCTGATCCAGTTATTGCAAGGATCAGGAGTAGAAAAATACTTCCTGAAGTTGCTTTTCAAAGTAATTAAATGTTCAACAAATAATTGACGCGTTTGATTAAGCAATTTTTCACTGGAGCTTTCTATGAAATCATTGAGAGTTGGAAAAGACTCATATACACCGTTCTGGATGCGTTTCGACCACAAGTCGATTTTTTTAATCATTGCTTCTATTTTATCTTCAACTTTAAATATATTTACAACAGTACCTTGCAGGCTCAAATTAAGTTCGTTCAATTTTGTAAAAATATCAGTCAAGTAAGCCACCTTAGCTAACTAGATAAAATCATTGAAACATTCGGTCAGTTCAAAATGCGCATCTATTAAAAACAATCGTATTTCATCTCGAAGCTCAAAAAGACGAATGAGTACTTTCCCGCGGGACAACCAACGTACATCTGTATGTAATAATAAATGTGTATGTTGACTACCCATTTCCTCACACAAAATTTTAAAAACTCTGGAATTAAGTGGACGAGCCTTAATGAAATTGACAATTTTAACTACTTCGTCTAATGTTCTTTTCAAATCTGGTGACATATTTTTGGCTGCTAATGATTCTCTGTGAATGCAGCAATGATTCCAAACAACCTGAGGCGCAACATTTTTAATAAGAGCAATCAATCCAGTTCTTGTACCTGACATTGCACGAGCACCATCAGTGCAAATTCCAACACATTTTGGCCACTCTATTTCATTTTCGGTTATAAAATTATTCAAACTGTTAAATATGTCATTAGCTGTCGTTCGTGAAGGTAGTGAATCACAAAACAATACATCTTCTTGTATTTGATTTTCAAACTCATATCTAATGAAAGCTAACAAATTGGCATTATTAGTGACATCAGTACTTTCATCCAATTGTAATGAGTAATAGTGACTTTTGCGCACTCTCGATATTAATTCTTCTTTTATATTACATGACATGTCTTCAATCCTATTCTTAACCGTATCATTTGATAATGAAATCAAATTTATATCGTTTGCTGCTTTAGTTCCTAACATTATATTTGTAATTACTTTTGTAGCAGGAAGAATTAATTGCTCTGCTATATTATGCGGCTTTCCTGCTTTAGCAATAAGTAGAGCTACTTCATATGATGCCATTACTGCTTTCTTACTCATACCACCAGATCCCGTCTTTACCATCAATTTCTGACTTGAATTAAGTTCTTCTTTTTTCATTTTAAAAAATTCGATAGACTTACTAACATGCTCGCTGTGCTTTGTTTGTAAATGACGTCTGAGATTAGCAGGTTTCATACTTTCATTGGATAAACTTTCCTGACATAGAACGCAGACTGGTCTTTCCACATCATTGTTGCAAATATAAGTAAATCCAAATGATAAATAATCATCCGAATATTTTCGTTTCTTGGTAGAGTTTGCTGTTGATGCCTCATCATCTGATTCTTTCCGTTTCTGTGTTGAACCAGTTTGTAGCCAACGATCCATTTTATGGAGTAATTTATTAACATTGAACTACAATAATATAAATATGATATAAATATAATATAAATATAACGAATTATTATTTACTAGCTATGTTTTAATATGATTTTAAATGAATGTTTTAATATCATTTTAAATGAATGTTTTAAATCATTTTAATAAATGTTTTAAATCATTTTAAATAAATGATTTAATATCATTTTAAATGAATATTAATTTATATAATAAATATATTTCGTAATTTGATTCTAAAATATTATTAATTTCGTAATTTGATTCTAAAATATTATTAATTTCGTAATTTGATTCTAAAATATTATTAAAATAAATATTTTTTATTCATAAAACTAACTTATACTTACTCTCAAAAACAGCCTTTCTGGGAAATTGCAAAATGTGTTTAGTGTTTTTATAAAATAATGATCATGCAAATTACACTAAAAATTAAAAAAAATTATTAGCTATAATAAACTATTATTAGCTATAATTTAATTATAATTAATTAAATTAATAAAAATAATTTAAAGATACAACTCGTTGAGAAATGAACTTATAATTAACATTAATAAAAATAATTTAAAGATACAACTCGTTGAGAAATGAACTTATAATTAACATTTGCTTTAAAACTGTTTAAAACCCCAGAGTGGACGCTGACAATTTGGGTTTTTCCGGGTAAGACTGTCCCCTCCCCTGGTTTTCCCCAATAACAAAGTGAAAGAAAATTCCCTTATATGCCTCCCCTTCCGAGCCCCTAAGAGGGGTTATTTTAAAGGAACAATCGAAAAATGATTTTAAATGAATGAATGGATGAAAATTCAAATTTTATATATAGTTTTTTATATATGTTTATTTATTCACAAAAAATTAATTGACATAATTATCAATTTAATAAAATAAAATAGTATTATTAATAGTATTAAATTATAGCCGTAATTCTCTAGGAGGATATAGTTAAACAATGAACTTTAAATATTTATATATGTATATATTTTTACGATGATTTTTTTCCGAGGACCGCGGACCCCCAGTAAAGGCTTCGCGGACCCCCAGGGGTCCGCGGACCACAGTTTAAGAACCACTGGTCTAAGGCGTTATCTTATGACTTTGCACTCTTAGTTCGAAACTCGCAAAGGCACATTTTTTTTTAAAAAATTATATATTTTTTTTTACAAATTTATTAATTTTTATTATTTTAATATTTTATTAAATAATTTTATTTTATTAAATTAATAATTATGTCAATTAATTTTTTCTGCATAAATAAACATATATAAAAAACTATAGAGATGGGACAGGGTAGGAGTTAGATGGTTATAGCTCAGAATAGGGACACTCGGGGGGTACAGGGTGCGGAGCCCCCGTCTAGGTGTGGAGAGCGCCGAAGGCGCTCGGAGCAGCTAGTATATATATATATATGTATATATATATAATGTATTCATTATATTTTTATTATAATTAAATGACATTAATGAAAATGTTGCGATGCACACTTGTTATAATATAAAATGTTATTATATTTCTTTATTTTATATTATATATATTGAGCATTGAGTTTCATCATAGGTTTTTTTTTATTATTATTATTGCAAGAGGCATTTGTAAATACTCTATTATCGTATTCTATAGAATGAGAGTTCTCGAACATGTTTAAAAGCGCTTTCAAAATGTATTTTTCTTTATTTTTTTTTTAAATACATCGATAAGGAAATATAGAATGGTATTTATTTATGGATAGAGAAGCTTTAAAAACTAACAAAAAAACAAAACAAAAAACAACATTGATAGAATAAATTAAATAGTTGAATAGCTAGAAGATTTACGTAGAAATAAAGAAGTCAGGGTGAGGTGGCCGAGTTCTTGGGGGGGGGGGGGGGGGATTCATTGCGTTGCGTGTTTGGCATCTTAGCTAATCAACTATGCCAAATAAATATATATATATATATATATATCAAATTAAAACTTGCTTGAACGAATTAGTAAATTGAAAAAAAGTATTTCGTTTAAGAATGAAATAGTAAGAAATAATGTAAATGTAACAAGTTTTTTTTTTTGGCTTGTAGGGCGCTTGCAAGGGGGCTGGTTGATTAATCGGAGCCAGCGTGCTGCCTTATCGTTACCAATGATCCAATTCGCCCAAGAGCGACGACGTCGAACGAACCCTATCATTTATATAAAAGGCCTCCTCGTTTTTCTCTATTTATTTGACTAACACGAAATGAGAAGCCCCAAGAAAAGATGAGAGAAGGCGATGGCGATGGATTTCATTGCGTGAACCAAGTCATCATGTTCTCTCACGAACGATGGAAATATCATATCATATCCTAAACAGATGCAACACTGGCCGAGTGAGCAAAAGGAATTAATCCAGCATTAACTTTTTTTTTTTTTTTGTTTTTTTATAAATATTTTTTATAACCTGATTCTCTTGTTATGATTCAATATCCAGGAACTGACATAAACATAATACATATTAATAATGTATGATATAAAAAAAAATCCAGTTTTAATACGTTGTAATACTAATTAATATAAAAACACGATTTATTTCGAAATGAATATGAAGTATACACATTTTAATAATTTAATTAAATTATGTTAAAGACATTCCACTTTTTGATTTTTTCAGTATCCTTATCTACCCTCGAGTTATTATGTTGTTATGTTTCTATATATGTAGGAATTGATATAAAGGGGAAATGTAAGTAAAATTCATTAGAAATTATTTCTAATGTTACGTGGCCATTTGTAAAGAATCCTTTTCGAGTGGTCCTGGGAAGGAGAGGAGGAAGTTTAAATTTAATCTTATCTTATTATACTAGCAAAAATTGTATATATACTTTTATATATATATATATGTGTGTTTGTGTTTTTGAGATATTAAAACCCTCTATATAAATATAAGAATTTTTTTGAAATTCACACCATAGATAATATTTATAAAGAAAAATCGATCTGTATTGGTTTCAGCCTCGAGAAAAATCAACTTTAATAGTATTTTCTTAATTTAAAATAGTAAATTTATATGACGTCAAAAATAACGTCATCCATTCTTTTTTAATTGATATTGTATTAATGTATTTTTTATATTTAAAATATTTTAGATTAAAATTTCGAAATATATTTATCATTCCCCTACACAAAAAAAAATATTCATGAAGTTAGCAACATATATAGGAAGGAATTTCAAATAGATTGTTGAATAAATCTGATCTAATAATATAAAATATACTATATTATATTAATTAAAATGTTTTTTAGATTAAATATTATATAAATATATAAATGATAGATGATTATAATAAATAAAAAGAAAACAATATAACCTCCTTTCTTAATTAAAATATAGACAAGTACAGGTGTTAATATAATTTCAGAATTTATTTTATTATCAGTAGTAATTCTTGGTTGTAACGGTCTATATGCTATTGCTACTTTGAAAAATATAAAGCTGAAGCCATCTAATTTTAACAACATATATATATATATATATATATATATATATATATAATATAGGATCAAATATTTTATCAAGTAAATTTAAATATATTTTCAATCTTGAAATGAAAATCAAGTTATTTTAATTAATTTGTACCATTTTAGGAAACAAATTTTTGATGGGTCATTTTTAGAAAACCCATTTAACCATTGTAATAAATAATTAAAAAATTGTAAAATTTTTAAAGTTTATATGTAATAATAAATTGTATAAATTTGTTAAAGGGTCGGGCAATAGCTCGGTGTTCCAGGTACTATATAATTATATATATACACATATCATTCTTAAATTCTTAATAAATGTAAAATATTCATACGATATTTAAAATATTAGTGAGATAATAAAATTATTTTTCTTCAAATTCTTCAGTAATAAATCGAAGATGTCTAACGGTTGAGGGAGAGCGTCAGTCTCAATAGAATAACCTCCCCCTCCTGCAGAACCACGCCTGAAAGAGCGGAATGAATTATTATTTTAAATTTAGATCGGAATAATTGACTAATCCAATGAGGAAATTTCATAATTAATCATTATCAAATAAAAAAAAAAATTGATAGCTCATTTGATTTATGCGATTAATGTGATCCTAAACATGAACTCCGTTAATGAGATATTATATAATTAAAATTTTAAAGGTGTTAGGAATAGATGGATATATTTGTAAATCAAGGACAAATTGTAGTTCTCCATGAAATAAATTAAACAAAATATGTTGTGTTAGTATGTATATTGGAACGTTAAATGATATATAAATAATCCTATTTAAACAAATAAGAATTTAAATAATTATTATTTATATTCATAGTATATGAACGGAGTCTGTAAATGTGTTTTAATATCGATTAAATAAATAATTGATATATTGTAACTTAATGTTTAGTTGAAATCAATTTAAAATTATTATTTAATTATAATTTATTCATCAAAGTAGAGTATTTTTTTAATGGTAATAACAGCACTATTTATTAAAATAAATTATATAGGAATTAATGAGATTATTTTTAAATGAAGTAGAAAGTTGAAGAATAAAATATTTATATTTCAATCAAATTATACATTAATATTTAAATTTTTTCATTTAATAAATAAGTTTACTTGCTGGGTTGGTTTTGTGGAACGGAGTCCACCCCCTGCCCTCGGGATTAAAATTGGGAAGTTACTTGATAAAAAGTAGCACCTCCAATGAAGAAAATCAAGATTAAGGTTGAGAGGATTCGCTTTACTGATCATAGAACACCTTTACCTCGCTTAGAAGACAACCAACTTGACAGGCTGACTGTCCTTTCGTAGAATATTTATACAAAAGACCTAAATTATTATTTTTATAGAAAATATTAAAGATAAAATTCATATTTAAAACATACAGATATACTATTAATTGTAAGTTACATAACGAGAAAACTATTAAATAAAAAATATATTTAATCAATTCAGCAATTGTTGACACTGCATGAAAGAAATAAAAAAAAAATTAAATTTCTAGTAATTCATTTAAAATTAAATTGTAATTATTTTTAATTGTTTTACTTTATTAATATTAATTATTGATATTTCATTTACCATGATAAATGAATTTTAATGAGATAGTTTATTATTTTTATTTGTAATTAAGACAGATCATTTTTAAGAAAAAAAAATCAAATCCAAATGATTTAAATGATTCTGATGAAGTTGGAGTTTAGATTGGAATATTCAACAATATTTAATCAAAATTTCTGTTATGAGAATTTCAACAATATATATATATATATATATATCCTATGCACGTAAATGTATTTTCTTCATATATATATATATATTGGAAATATGAATTTCACAGGATATACGAGTGTGCGATCTAAATCCCTCAAATGTCCCATGAGAAAAGCAATATATCTTACTCTATTATTATTACATGAGAGAGATAAAAGGATTTTTTTTTATAAAAAGATTACATTAACATTGATTTTTTATATTAAACAATAGTGGATAGAACAGCAGGCTGACTGGGCGCATAGAAGGTTGTAACAGTTCAATAGAACTGTTCCCCCTCACTGGTCCTCTCTTCACTCTTTTTATTTCTAGTTCCCTTTTTTTTTCTAAAACGCTTGCGGGGTTAGGACAAGAACAAGTGTCATGTTATATAATTAATATTTAAATAATTTTTTTTTTTTTTTTTACTTTTGCTATTCTTTTTTTGGTTTAATCAGTATAATTTATATTTTATATTATTTGGTTATAATTTATATTTTAAGTTCGTGATTATAAAATGTTTTTTTATAAAAATTTAAAAAAAAAATGAAATTTCTAATCTTCAATTTAAATTTTATATGAGTGTATAAATATTTAATGAATTCTTTTTAAAAATGTAAATAATCCAATTAGATCTATATTCACATTTAAATATAAATGATTATTCATTTATGTATATTATATATAAATATGATTTTGTATTGAAAACTAAAAATATACGTATTATATCATGAATCCATATAAATTCTTGATGGGAATTTTTAAATTTAAATTTAAATTTAATAATTTCTAAGAGTTGTTGGGTAGAGTTTAATAATAGTTTTTAGAACAATCAAAATGGCACTAAAATTGAATATTGTCAGAACTTTTAGTGATTGTATTTGTCTTGAGCATTAGTTATAAAATTATCATATTAGCATATTAATGAAGTAGAGGTAGAAGTTGTAATTTCTTTATCTATATAGTTTTAAAAAAGTTAGTTTCTAGTAAGAAGCTTAAATAGTTGAAAGTTGGATTAGATAACAAGACACACGTTATGAATTATGATTAAAATAGTATAGATGAAAATTATTTATATAATTCTATAATTATATTTTATTTGTTTTGCTACAATCTGTCTGTAAGTATTTGACTATATAGTCAATAGTTTATAGTCATAGTTTAAAGTTAATAAAAGATAAAAAAACAAAAATAAATGACAAAAATTAATTAAGACTATATATCAGAAACATGAAGTAGTTACGTTCTGTAAAAAATTATCTCAAAATGTTTTAAAATTTTTAAATATATATGAAAATATGATTTTAATTTTATTTTATTTATTATTATTTTATTGGTTTATTTTATTTTATTTTATTATGTACTAGAAAGAAAGAAAAATAAATATAAAAATCTTAAATAAGATCTTAAGGAAATGAATGAAAACTAGATGAGGAAATAGAAAAGGACAAATGAAGATTGGAGGAAGAGGGACTCTGGAAATCACTAAGGAAAACAAAGGCCAAGATAATTAGTGAATATATCAGAATAATGCAGTAATTTTACAATAAATTAAAAGTATATATATACATTAAGTGAATATTTTTTTGTGGATAATTTTAAAAAAGTAATAATGATGATGATAAAATTGCAGACGAGATAGACGAACAATAGGATTTAATAAATAAATATAATAAATAAAAAAAAAACCTCTGACTTTGTACATTCCTAGGCAAAGACAACGCCTATCAAGCCGGTTATATCAATGAGGTGTCCTATGATCAGTAGAACGGGTCCTCTCAACCTTTACCTTGATTTTCTTGATCGTAGGCGCTATCTTGTAGCTTTTCCCTAATGTTGTTCCCGGAGGCTGGGTTGACTCTGTTCCATAGACCCCAGCTAGGGAAATTCCCTTGCCAGGCACGGGACTTAAACTCGGGACCATGTGAATGTGAGGCAGGTTCGCTACCCACACACCCAATGGCGCCTTCAAATATAATAAATAAAAAAATAATTTAAAAAGTTCAAACATAAAAGATAAAAATAAAAAAGTTTAATTATCTTTGTTTATCATTATGTAGACTCTTTTGTATGTAAATATAAATAAGTTAGTTGGCCATAAAAATCATTAAGAATGTGAGCTATTGGCTATTTAATTGAATCAGTTGGAAATTTAAATTTTAATTAAAAAAAAATCATTTGTTTGGTATCATATAGTTAGGTATAAGATTAAGGTCTATCCTTTTTCTTCATGTTCTCCTTCTCCAATTAAATAAATCTGGAATGTCTCCACTCGACTATCTCGCAATTTGAATTGGATTAAATAACATATATTATATTTAAATTAAATTTAATTAATTAAATTATAAATTAAAATTAATAAATAGTATTGATTAAACCAGGGCGTGTTTGGCTCTTTGTTGATGGCACCATGTCACGTGCTGGTGCGTGATTGGCCCTCAACGTGTTAAAAAATTAATTTCGGTACTTTCAGCGTTTCAATCAAGCTGAATTCTATATATAACAGTTTTATACAATTTTTAATCATATGAAAAACTATCGAACATATATCTTTATTTTTACGATCAGTTTAGAGGAAAAAAAAATGAAAACAACACGTGGTAGGTCGCAATACTATCTCTGGCGACATAATAAAAATTTATATTTTAGTTCATTTGCAATTTTCTTAAGGGTTGGATCACCAGTGCACCTCCTCTTGGTATGTAGATCTCTGGATAAAGGAGAGGGAGATTAAATTGCATCATATTTCACTCGTAAACAATAAAAATGTTTTGTTTTGTTGTAAAATTTATTCCACGAGAGAGTCATGGTTATAGTTTCTAGATAAATATTATTTTATGAAATCATTTGATCCTTTCAAAGCTAATAAATTATTTAAAAAATACATTTATAATTACTGCAAGATGCAGGTGGATGAAACATTAAACTTTTTTATTTTTGTGGGAAAGATTAATAATTTTCAGAACAATTCCAAACGGATTATAAAAGAAATTGTTTGCAACTAACAACTTTATTGTATTCTTCAAAACCATGATAATCTTCGTAATATAAATTCGAATAAATAATCAAAAAAAAAAAAATTTAAATATAAACACATTTCTAGTTACAATAATAAAAAATTTCATAATGAAAAAAAACTCTCTAATTTGGAAACTTTTCGGTTGGAACAAATATGTAGATATATATTACATGTCGATGAGTCCAGGTGAAAATTTTAAATGAGAATTCAGGTCTTTATAAATTTAAAATATTAATTACCTGTCATAAATTATTATAATTTCTTTTTTTTTATTTTAATTAGTTCTATATTATATAAATATGTTTAATTAATTTATATGAGAATCAGTGGAAGAAAGAAAAAGAGTAAATAGTATCTACTAAAACTGGATATTTCATTCCTACCAGTAACTTACAGAGAGTAATTGTCCATTCCCTCAGTTAATTCATTGGAACATTTGAGTAATGGAACAGACAAGATCATTCATTTTCTTTGAAGAACTATTTAGTATCATTCACAGTTTCCAAAGTTAAAATAAATTTTAGATGAATTATTAAGAGATCATTTTAATCACTTCTTCTTCCTATTATTATTCTTCAAGTTAAGCACTAAATACTTACTTTGTTGGATGAAAATTGTTTTTTAAAAATATAAAAATATTTTCTAAAAATTTAAATCTATTTAATAATAATAAGTGTTTTTGGTTTGTTCTACCTTAATACGAGGACAGGTCAATAAGTTCGTGACTTTTGGAATGAAATCCAGGTATTTTAATAAAAAAATATTTTATTTTTCAACTTTGTGCTCTATATACTTCGTTCAACGTTTATCAATTTTTTTTACCTTCCAAAAAATAAAATTTGTCGAGGACATCAAAATAAATATTTGTTTGTGAGATGATTTCATCGTTAGGGTCAAATCTCTTTCCACTGAAACATTTCTTCAGGTTTGGAAATAAGAAATAGTCACTCACGGCTAAATCCGGAGAATAGAGCGGATAAGAGAGCAATTCGTATCCCAATTCATGGATTTTCATGGTAATTCACATTTTTACATTTCAAATCACGAGCTAGCCTGATATAAATGGATGTCAAACAAAAACTAAAAGACCCAACTGGTTCAAATTTGAGCTGATAGTTGCCTTCTAACAGGAGCAGTGTTTCCATTTCATTTAAAAGACGAGAAATTCAAAAAGTCACGGACTTATTGACCTTCCCTCATTATTTTTTGGTCACAAACACCTAAATCAGATTTCCATATTTTACAATAAGACCTGTTTCGCTCGATTTTACATTTTAACTTTTTTTTTATTGTTTGAAGAATTATAAAAAATATTTTTTTACTATCCAGATTATCCTAATTTTTATTTTGTTCATCATTAACCGTCAAATCCTAAAGTATACTAAAGGACTGAAAATTATTTTTCATTTTTAGTTTTTGTTTATTTTTTCTTACATTTGATTTAAAATAATTTTCAAATTAACTGTCTTGATTTAATGTTTTTAATAGAAAATTTTAATTAATCTTTTATTAATTCAATGGGTGGTCTTTCGTGTAAAGATGTTTTTTTAAGTTTTCCATTAAATTAATAATGGTGTGAATAAAAGTAATGAAGTGTATATTCAGGCACTTGATTTATTATAGCATGCTAACTAACTTCTTCAAAATTAGATTCCGAATTATCATGCCTTTAAAATAAATTTTTGTTTCATTAATTTTTTTTTTTCTCTATGTGGATGAGAAAATTATTTTTATATATTATAGACTTCTCTATAAAACATGAGAATTTGATCAGAGAAGTATAATAATTGTTGATTTAATTATCTAAAAATATCACAATCTTGATTTAACTCTATTTTTAATAAAACTAATTCGGAAATAATTAAGCATGCTAGAGGGAAAGGATGCCAAAAAATATGTTTAATTAAAATATAAGATGATTCATAAAATGTTCATTAATTATGATTAGAATGATCCTTAAAAATATACATATTTAAATAAAAATCTATTCTACTCGTTTAACTATTAGGCAGGCGAAGTGGAGGGTGTGTTCCCAGGCCAATTCGATTTGCATTTTTATTATTGGTTTGGTCTTTTTAGTTTTGATTTTTATCATTCTTTTTAATTGTATTCTTATTTAGTTTGTTAATTTATTTATTTACTTTTATAAAGTGTAACTATTTATCTGAAAGAGAGAGAGATTTTATCCACTAAATTTTATATATTTTTTGTAATTAAATATTTATTAATCAAATAATTTTAGGAGAAAATATGATTTTTATTATTTCTAAAGAGTGATATAAATTAACATTAATTATAAACTTTTTATTTAGAAGTTATAGAAGGAAAAATATTTTAAATTCATTTCAATCCTCCCCTCAAAGCCCCAGCCCCACACATAGTTTTCCTGATTTAATTATACCATTTTCAAATATATTATACATCTCCAGGAATCCAAAATTTAAAAATTTATTTGTTCAAAATTTTGTTGAAGGTAAGTCAATTCAATTAATTAATTTTTTTTTATTTGTTAGAATTATTCAAAAAATGGAAAAATAAAATAAAATCAATAAAATATAAAAGTATATATACTTATACTATACTATTTCATTGATGTAATTTTGAAACAATTTAATTTGGTTATCTGAAATAAAAATGTTTGATGTATATAAAACGACGTGAATGGAATATTCGTAGAATAAGGGGAGTTATTTCGAGAATTTTTTTTTTTTTAGTGGGGGACAGTTTTTCCTTCTCTTTCATATTTAATTCGGTTTCATAGGGAACTCATTCTCCCCCCTCCCCCAGTAGTATTGGATTGGTGGGTGAGCTGTTCGTGCACCCCGGGAAGAAGTTTTTCTAATTGATCATATATACATCTACTTGGTGGGCGTCCTAGAAGTTCGGAATGGAGAGGATATCCTCTCTCCCGTTCAATTCCCTCCCACCCACCGAGGGCTGATTTAAGAAGAAGGGGGAAGACAAGGATATCGAGTCCTTCGGGGCAACCGTCGGCGTCGCGTTATCAGCCAGGATGTGCGCAGCACGAAGGGCTCCTGTCCGGAAACTGAGAGATGGGCTTCCAATGGTGGGGAGGGGGACGATGGAAGCACCCTCCGCAAACACATCACAATGCTAACCATGCAGTATTTTTCTTCGATATTTACATTTATATTAAAAAAAATAATAAAACTGAACGTGCCTTTCATCGATAGTCATTTCGATATTTAACACTTTTTATGTGTTTAAATAAAAAAAAAATAAAAAAAAAAACTTACAATTTTTCCTGATAAAACACAGTTGTCAGGTTCTGATGATGAGTGTGTAACTATCGAAATTAAATAAATAAATAGACCATCTAGAAACTAAAAGTCAATGTTTAACTTTAAATTATCCTTATTAATATTTATGTTTTTTAGTTTTGTTTTAGTTTTACAAAATAAAAGCAAATGTTTTGTCGAGTGTGCATGATTAAATGATTAATTTTATAAAATACACAAAGCTATTCAAATGTTCTCCACTTTTCTAGATTTAAATTTTGAATATTTCATGATTTAACATGAAAAAAGATGTTATTCAATAGGGGAACCAAAAATAATTATAAAATATGTATTTTTCTAATCTGTTTAAGTTTTCTCGAAGAGAGAGAAAGAGAGAGAGAATCTTATGATAATAAGTTTTATTTAATTTAAACATTTTTCTTTCGTTTATCAAATATAAATTATTTAAATTCTTAAGTAGAAATGTTTCATGAAGTTTAGGAAAAATAATACTAGGAGATATTTTTAAAATATTCATGCTTTGAATTATTTTATGAAAATGAAAATTTAATTATTTAAGCGACAAAGTTACATCAATTTTATCTATAATACTTGTAGTAAATCATGAGTTCTATTTTTATATAAATTCTAAAATATTGTAACTAAATTCTCTTTATTAATCAATTATTTCTTATAATATATCATCAATATATATATAATTTCCTATGTATGTATGTAACATAATGAAGTTAGTTACAAATTGTCAATTAATTTGTAATTAACTTCATTTTTGCAAAACTTTGTTTTGTTAAATTAAATAAGTGTCAAATAAAAAATATAAAAATTATTGCGATGATTTGAATAAAGTTAATAATTTTATATTTAAACATGTGAGTTTTGTAAGTATTTGAAACAAAATTTCGTATAAATCATTATTATTATTATTATTTTGTTTAAAAAAATAACAGAATAATATCCTTTAAATAATTAAATCTATAAAAAATGGATCCAAATGAGAAAAGATAGAAAGAGAAGAAAGCTTGAGACAGAAACTGTTGTTACTATAAAATGATCATTGGTTTACAAAAAATATTATTTTCAAAGAACTATTAATTAATTGCTGCAAACCACGATAAATTAAGTTTAAACTGAAATTGCAAACACCGTTTGCAACGGGTTCACCTAGTATATATATAATTTTGTATAAATTTAAAAATTTAAAATACTTTTTTTTAACAATTGAATATTTTAAATCAAAGTATTGTGATGCTCTAACATCTTTTATTTATCTAAAATTCGTCATTAAAATATTTATATATATGTTAATTGAAGATATTTTACCTAGAGAAAATATATAATTCAATTATTCTATTCTCATTGAGTTAAAAACTTCAAAATTACTTTTTTTGAACATACCGATCGAGGGGGTGGTCGGTTAGAGAAAGTTTGTTTTTCAATTAATTCAATATATTCCTTTTTTTGAAAAAAAAGCATCAGCAGTGGATGTTCATTTAACTTTTCCAAAATAAAGAATGTGTGGGTGTTCTATAGAATTTATAAATAGTCTTATAATTCCACTTCAATCCATTTTGTGATTTAAATATAATGAATGAAAAAATATTAACTTTATTTCTTTCTCTCTTACTATAATAATTCAATTATTCAATAAATAAGTAAAATATATAAAGAAGATTACTATTTAGAAAAAGCAATTAGGATTTTTGTAAAGATAATTTTTTTAATAAAAAAAAAATATAATAATAATAAAGTTTAAAGGGTAGACGACGACTTTTTTACTTTTTCTAATAAAATTTTCAATCTTTCTTCTAAGGGGGACGTAGCTTAAGCCCTTTGAGCCTTTCCTTTCAATCTCTGCTTCTCTCAAATCTCTAGAGCATTTTTATTCCAATAAAAATTAAATATATAATTTAGTTATAATTCATTTTTGATTTTAGATGAAATTTTTTTATTTAAATCATAAATTTTACAAATTTTTTAAATTAGGTTATAATAAAACATTATGATAATATATTTTATTAAATTTTATATGGTATCTATATGGATTATCCGCAAGTAAAATTGGAATGCATCTGGGTAGTTTGATGAAGGGAGTTTATCTGCGCTGAATTGCAACATTTCCCATTCATTGGATTAAAATGTTACCCTCCTCCATGGATGCTATCTTTCAACGTTGCTGCCCTTAAAGAGATTTTAGTGACAATTTTTAGAATAAATTTGACCAAGATATTTGCTCATACATCCGGTATCGTGTTATCTTAATGGGTTATCACGGCTTGCGGTATCAGTTAGGGTTCCCAATTTGTGGGGGCCCCTTTGTGAGGGACGTGCTATCTGAGCCAAGCGGTTCACACGTCCTAGAATCCACGGGGTAACAACATCTGGGGTAGTCCGCCCCTGATGACAATCTAATTGTTGTTATATAATTACAGAGTCACATGCAAACTCCAAATCTTAACTAACTAGAACAACCAAACGGTAACTTTTTTATTTTTTATTTTCATTTTTTTTTTTTTTTTTTAAGTTTAGAGGACTTTTTTAGATTCAGGTAACACTAACCATAAATCCAAATGAAGATGCAAGTTATTATTTATTTTATTCATACTAGACCAGGTGGTTCAAATAACCTATCTCGTTTTTTATTGTTATTTAAATATAAAACTCCAAAGGTCCAATTGTAATAACATCTGTTTATGTGAGGGTGGTTTATAAGAAATTAATCATTCATTCAGGAATATATGTATAATGAAGCCAATTAAATATTTATAACTTGGTTTTATCAAACGTTTGTAAATTAAAAAGTATAACTACTAATTAGATGAGCATAAATAAAAGGGTAATTAATGAAATAGAGAAGAATTTAAAAAAAAGAAACTTTTTCAACAAAACCTATTAAAATTTAACATGTATTTTAATAATAGAAAACGAATAGATCAAATATACTATGGGTAATTTATTCCATATATTTTTCCGTGAGTAATTTTTTTTTTATTCTTTTGAGGATTAATTTCTGTATAGTTTCAACCTTTTTTCCAATAAATAATTAATTGATAAGCGCCTCATGCAAATAATAGTGTAATAATTTATTATTATCCAATGATTTTAAATTTTATATATATATAAATATATATATATATAGATATAGATATAGATAGATATATAAGTTTAAAAAAGTTTATAATCTGTTAAAAGAAACTATGGGACTTCATTCAACAAGATATGATAAATTTCTATAAATTGAATAACTTCTACACATTTTAAATAATTTCTTCTAAAACTTATTTGAGGATTTTTTCATTCAAAAGATTTTCTTAAAGAATTATATAATTTTAAATCATTTGAAATGACGCATAGATTTCAATTTCCCTCATGATAAGACATTTTGTTTAGGCTTTTCAAAAATAAAAGATAAATCTCTCTATTCATTAAAATGCTTAAAAGTTTTTTTTATTAAGACTTTTTACATGTTTTTATGATTTTTATGATATAAATTTTCGTCATTTTTATTAATATAATTTCAAAATAACTATACCACAATTGTGGTGAGGACTGAGAGTAAATAGCGAAGTGCTTCTTTCAGGTCCTATATCGGAATTGTCGTTAACTAAGTTAAAATGTTTAAACATTTGCAATATCACAAATAGTATTGCATCTAATAAGTAAAAATAAATTATATATAAAACTTTTTTATAGTAAAATGTATTTATTTTTTTTTTTTTCTGAAATATGTATTAAGTATAAATATCAGTGATCTCAACCTTTTTTTTTACCGCGACACACTTTTAACGGTTTAAAAATTTGGCGGCACACAAAAAAAAGATAAGTTTAAAAGTTTACGATATTGAAAAAAAGTGTTCCCAAAAACGGTATTTTTAGAACCATATTGAAAAAAATTTAGAAAAAAAAGTCGGAAATGTTTAAGAGCCTCTTTACATTTGTAATAATTTGGCGGCACATTTTGATAATCTCGCGGCACACTTTTGGAAATCTCCCGGCACACAAATGTACCGCGGCACAGTGGTTGAGAATCACTGATATATATATATATTTACTTGACTAGTATGTACATTTATTACAAAGTAAAAATAAAGTAAAAATTTATAAAATATAAACAATTGTTCTGATGCAAGCGCCCATTAAGAACTTTTCGCTTATGATTTTATATAATATGTGGATCTAGATTGTAATTTTGTTATTATATAATTAATGTAAGGTTATCCATGAAAATATAATGACAATATGAATATTAGTATTATTATAAAGACTTTATTTTTTCTTTTCAAGTAAACGTA
The DNA here is from genome assembly GCA_963082975.1 of Labia minor. Classification (NCBI taxonomy): domain Eukaryota; kingdom Metazoa; phylum Arthropoda; class Insecta; order Dermaptera; family Spongiphoridae; genus Labia; species Labia minor. Next base: position 52,913,275 of record OY720345.1, on the reverse strand, counting down.
AATTTTCAAAAACCTAACAAGCTTAAATCAATTTTTAAACTGCTTTCAATATAAATAATAATTAAATTATATTAAATTTTATGTATTAAATGTAATAATCTCGAATTTTAAATTAGTATAGAAAGATCTGATATAGAAAAGGGTGATAAACTGATCAATAGAGTACATTTTTTCAAGTTTTCAAAATAAATATAATATTAATAATTATTTAATAATTTATTATTTTAAAAACAAAAATACACATTTGGTAACATAATAAGTGTTTTATATTCTCCGTCTTACATAAAATATCGAAAAAATTTTACAATAATTCAAAATTTAAATTTTATCTATATATATATATGTATATTTTCATTTTTATTCTTATCCTTACCCAAAAGAACTGCACCTGTTATTTCTTATGTGGGGATTTAAATCCATATGATATGATTATAAAAAGTTTCTAATAATTGGATTATTCCTAAAATTTATTATAATAAATTATAATATTATATAATTGATAATTAGTATAAAATAAAACCTCTCGCATTTTAACCAATTGGATCGTAAATATGATTTAAAGATTAATAACGAGTCGAGTTTTTTTAAAAAAAAATGTTCTTATGATCATAATTCTAAACTTTTTTTGGAAATCGACATTTATAGGAAAAGTCATATATTATTAAGTAAAGAATAGACTAATTTATTTTTTTTTTAAGAACATTCATATGATTTTAAATTTACTACATTTTTAAAATAGCCCATATTTTATTTTTAGATGGTTATTAAAAAAATAAAAAAAAAAAATAAAATAAAATATTTCGATGAAAGAGATGAGAGTAAAAGAATAGATTTCAAGAGATAACTTTTCACAATGACCAAAGGTCGTTAAAAATTAAATAGTAAGTAATAACAGGTTTTCCATTTAATAAGATTGAGAATTTCAACCCTTCGGGTTATAAAAGGGATCCTGAATTTTAGACGTTGAATAATAAGGAGTTAAGAAAATATGTACCCTAGTAGAGTAGACAAGGCCGTAATTAAGAATTAACGCCCCCCGGTGATTAAAATTTGAAATTACTTGCTTGAAAACGATAAGAAAGGATGGCTAACTTCCTCGAAATTCATATTTTCCTTTATATCCGGCGACTGGACCAGCCTTTAGTCGAAAACCAGGGCAGCTCGATTAAAATTTAATCAAGTGGGTTTCGAAATTTCATGGATATCCTCTAATTTGATATATTTATAATAGAAAGGAAATGAGTCAGTTAGTGTAAAATGCATTTTTTAAAAAAATAAAAAAGGAAAAGTGAAATTTTCTATTAAAAAGAATCCGTCAATTTGGCAAATAAATTTTATAATTAATATATAAATTTATAATAAATATTAATGATAGAATCATTTCAAACGAATATTTTATGATTAATCGAAAACTAACTAAATAAAAAAAAACCGGAAGGAGGTAAAAAAAGTAAGAAAGTGAGTCTGACATTTTTGATATTAAATTTGTTTCGAAAAATGTCATGAAAATTTCTTATACTTTATTTGATCTGAATATCTTCTTTCATATGTCATCAACTGGAAATAGGAAATGAATAGAGAAATATGTATTTAAAAATAAAACAAATAATATTAATAATATATTAGAAATGAAATAATTATTTTTAACCCAAATATTTATTAACTTTAACTTATAATATTTTGAAAATTTCAACGAAAATAATAAATAATTTAATCACTATAATTTTGTTATATATATATATTGAATTTGAAATGTTTAAGCATTTCTCCAACAGCCTCTATCCTTAGTCATTCCCATCCAATTCCTTTTCGCTCCCAATTCCTTCACGTCCTCCTTTTTATATTGTCTGCCCTAAATGACCTTGGTCTATCAAGCGCTCGCTTCCCAATTGGTCTCCTTCTAAACAAGATTTATTATTTTATTTTTTTTTTTTTTTATTTTATTGTTATATGATTTGAATAGATTTGGTTATTTTCTTTATTATCAGATTAAAATCAAAGTAGTATGAAGCTTTCACACCACTTTATTGGGAATATATAAACAGAAGATATTATTTTGGATCTTAGTATAAAAAATTCCGACTTAGAAATAAATTTTTGAAAATTTATATTTTCTATATTATATATATATATATACATTAATTATATATTTATTAATCATAGGTTGTCCTCCTGAAGGTGGTTATTCTTCATATTAAATGTATTATTTTGATTATCTACATAATATCTAAATAAATATTAATTCGTTGTAATTTGATTGAAAATAAAGATTTATAGGTTAATAAGGGATATTTAAAGTTATATTTTTATATCGGAAACATATTTTTCAGTTCCCATTTACATATAACATGTAAAAATTACTTGTTATTGGCATCAAATTTACATAGAACCAATGAGAAAATTATATGAACACGTTGGAAAAATAAGAATGGATCCAATGTGTGATTTCAATTATGTAAAATTACATGAAATTAAACACAAACGTAAAATAAAACAATTTTAAGGTTTACTTTTAGTCAAGTGAAATAATATAATTAGCGTGTGCCATGACAAACGAATGAATTTGAAATTTAAAAATAAAAATCTAAGATATAATAAACAAAAAAAAAAAGGCCCCAGCAAAATCACCGTGGGAAGTGGTCAGAAACCGTGATGACTGTAATCCGGACAAGAAGATGAGTGCTCTCTACAAATCAGTTTTTGTTTCCCTCTCTCTCTCTCTCTCTCTTTCTGTTTTACTCTCAGGTAATAGACTATGCGGGGAAAATAATAATATAATGAGATAGAACATAGATTTTTATTGACATGATGAACCAGATCTTTTTTTCACGATGAATTACTGATTACTGATTACTTCAGGGAGTGACATTTTATTTTATAAATTAATAATTAAATAATTTATTAATTTGATATTATATAGCCTAACTAGTTGTATATATGATATACATAGTTGAATTGTTAACAGTTTCAATTAAAATATATTTTTAAACTCATTAATGTAACTGTGTTTATTAATTACTGGTAGCTGCTGGAACGATGATTTTTCATATTACCTCATGAAAATGTAATCTTCTAACTATATTTATAAACTATGAAAAATAAATTTGGTAGAAAAGACGTTAAGTTAATATATTCAGTCCTATATGAGAAAATAAAGATAAAGGTTGAGAGGATATGTTGTACTGACCATATTATACCTCTACCCAACTTAGGTTGCAATCAACTTGATAGGCGCTGTCTTTTTGTAGGATGTCCAAAAGTTAATAATATATATATTTATTTTATTATTTTTAATTTTTAAATATATAATGTATAATGTATACTTATATAAATATATATTTAAAGCTATTATATAAAATGATTGAATGACTTCTTTTTGACATCTAATCAAAAAAATATAATTATATGAATTTAATCTTTTGACCGGACTTTAGTATGCTTATTAATTTAAAACATTTTTATTATTATATTGATAAACTAAATTAATTTAGATGTTGAAATTATATAGTTTTAATGTTTACAGTAAAGAAACTTATACAAAGTTGTTATAAATAAAATTAATATGTAAGGTGTAATCAGACGCGGTCTGTAGAAATTTTAAATGACCATCTATATAACAAAAAAAAAATAATAGCAAAATAAAGGGAAGTTTTTGACAAAAAGCCAAATATTTTTAAATATAGCATCGTCATCTTAAATTACAGAAAGAATGATTGAAGTGAAATTAAAGGTCAAGAGTATATTGATGGTAATTAAAAAATTTCCAAAAGGTATAAATTAATTGTACTTTATTATATTATAAAAGTGAAAATTGTTAAATATATTTAAAAACACACTTAAAAAATAATTTTAACATATAATATAAAAGAGAAAATTTTGTATTTCATTCATATAAAAGGACTGATTTGAGAGGTCAAAAATTTTGTATTAACAGTTGTAAGAAGTTAGTGGCAATTATTATAAATAAATGAAAAATTGTACATATTATGAATATAGTAAAAGGTCATATTTTATCTATAAAGCTAAACACAGCAAAAATGAGTTTAGTTCTAAACTAAATGATGTATTAACATTTAGTGAACGACCATAAATCCTTTAATGGGTTATTTCTGACCTTTCAGTTCAATTGTATCTTGTTTTATCACATAAAAACTCAAAACACCCACAAACTAATGAAATTAGAAAAAAAAATTATTTTAATATTAAGTCTTTTCGAAATTATTTAACAATTCAACACATTTTATATTCAATTCAATTTAAAAAACAACTGTTAATTTATAACAATTTTCAATTAAAAAAAAAAATATTTCCCCTTTTACTTCCTCTCCCTTTCCTATCTTTGAAAGGAGTGTCATTCATTAAAATTTATTATACAATAAGTTACTAAACATGTATTTTATGATTTTGGTTAATATCCCTAAGTAAAATTTATTCTTGTAATAAATATTCGAATTATTCCTAGCGAATGAATATAAATACAATGCCAAAAATGGTTAAATCAAGAATCGAAATTTCATATAAATTGCTAAAAAATAAAATAAAATAAAAGGAAAACATTATATATAAATATATAAATATTACATTTAGTTTTTTTAAGAAAACACATTTTAATAAAAATAATAAAAACTCCATTAAAAATATAAAGATGTTTATATTTCGAGAGTTGTCATAAAAATGAATACCTTGAGAGACAACCAAAGCAATATAATACATCTCAATCAGGTCTAACCATAGTATGTGTTTCTATTATATTTTGGTGGACAAAATATGAAAAGTCAACTTGTCACGTGACAAGATTTACTGGTTGATTCTCAGTAAAATATCGTTTATAATTCTAATTTAGAAATATCCCTTAAAATATAATCAATATATTTATAATGTATATTTTAATAATATTATGCAAAAGTAGTAATGAGGATGGGAAAAATAAATTAAAAAAAATGGTATAACTAATATATCTTTTTCATTAATTAAGGTATGTTAATTAAAATCGGTAATTATTCAATCGAGTTATTATGACATGGATTTGGATAAAACTTTACCTTTTTTAATTCCAAATAAACTTTTCTTATGCAATTTTCTAGTTTAAGATATAAAAAGGATTAAAGTTTGGGAGATTAGCTTAGTATGAACCTCGAAATATGATGTCATTAAGTAATGTTTTATTGCGTAATTCACTAATTATTCATTTATTACTAATTTTCGGTTCGGTTTGGATATAGAAAAATTATTTAATTAATTATTTTTTTAATTTTCTTATAGCCAAACCGAACTTGTAAAAATCGAAAATTAGTGGAGCCCTCTGGTAGTAGTCATAATAAAACATGGTAGCTAAATAGAATATCAATGGGTTTATATGCACACTTTAATCTTTTTTATCTTTTAAACTAGAGGCCACCCGCAAAAATTGCTCAAGAAAAGTTTATTTGGAATTAAAAAAGGAACCTACTGGTAAAGTTTTATCCAAATCCATGTCATAATAACTCGATTGAATAATTACAAAAAATTTAATTTAATTAGAAATTGAGAAAATTTATTAAATATCCATTAGTTAGTATTTTAAAATTGTTGAAAATTAAAATTATGAAATATATTATAGGATTGCACAAGTATTATTGAAAAAATAAAATAAAATAAATAAATTATAAAGAATTTTAAATCTCATTATCTCCATCGGGTTTAACTTAAATTTTCCATCAGGTTTTTATATTTTATTACTATACTATATATATATATATATATATATATATATTATGATAAGAAACCTGAATTATATTCATAAATCATATATTTGATCCTAATCTTGCATATATTCATATATGTATATATATAATATAAAAATAAATAAATGGAAAGCAAAGAGAAAGGGATAAGAAAGAAAGAAAGAAAGAGAGAAAAAAAGTAATAGAATGTAAAGAGACTTTTTAATGTTTAGGACAATTTAACAAAATAGAATGAAATGAAATGAATTCTGTCTCAATGGATTTTTGACATCGTTAAAAATTCTTGCTGGACTGGTTGCTGTTTAAAGAAAAAAAAGGGAGATATTGCAAGTATGGTGGAGAGACAAAGAGCGAAAGAGAAAGACAGGCAGGGTGCGTTCACTCGTCTAATCATAGCCAATAAATTTAAATGTATTCACTTAGGGCCAAGTTGAAATCCAATTGTACGAAGCGCGGTGATTTAGTCAGCAAGCGTACGCTCCACACCCCACCCCACAAAAAGGGGACCTTTCAATTATCTCGGTAAAAGCTTCGAGCGAATGATCTATCTAGCTATATATAACCAGTATATATATATATATATATATCAAATGAATATGGATAGTGACAGAAAACTTAGAACCCTAAAGAGAAACAGGGTTTATGAAAATAACACAAACATCAAATAAATGAAGAAGAGGGAGATTCTAACCATACGTCAATTGATTTTCGATATTTTAGCGACATTAATCCAGTTCAATAACTCAATCTTTCATTATAGTTGAGTTTGAAAATATTTTTTTTTCATTCTTTTAATGTAGTTATATCATAGAAGAAGGACTTGAAAGAATACACCATATGAATTGGATAAAGTTAATCCAGGAGGATCTAGTTAGAGGAATATGGTTGTTTAATGTGGACATTAACTCTCAACTTAAGTAATGCTATATATATATAAATTTAATTTTATCATATGTTTTACTATATATATATATTTATTATAGTGAGACCTTGTAAATTTTAAAAAAATTCCCAATAACATGAAACCATTTGTAAAAAATCTTTTAAATATGGTTGTGTTTGAATATTCGATTAGATCTTATACTAAATTTCTAGTAAAAATAAAATAGAAATATAAACATAAAATAAAAAATTGGAAATAAACAATTTTAAAAAGCTTTTAAGAATCATCTTGATTTTCTTTTGCGAGGACATCGTCGTCATCATTTAAATTTCATTCATTGATTTTTACATCTTTAAGTATATTTAAGTATACTTCATTAAAGAATGATAATTTAAATAAATCAAGTGAAGGATTGAAAATCAAATACATACATTCTTTTTATAGTAGTATATAAAATAATTATATATCGTAAAGTTTATTAATAATAGTATATATTTATTAATCTAAACATCGAATGCAAATTTTTTTATGGTAAATTTTTAATTTTTAATATTATATTATATTATAATAAATCAAATATTTTAAACTATAATTATGATGATGGTAAATTATGATGATGGTATATTAATAAAAAAAAAATTGTGGAAAATTAAACCAAACAACGCTAATTCACTAAAAATTTCTATGCAATTTCATTTGATTGGTTGCGAGTGATAAGTAAAAAGTAATATCAATTGTTTTGTTTTTAAAATAAATATATATTAAACGAATATATATAAACATTTAACTATAGAATAAGTACTATATTTCAATCTTTTCTTATGTAAAATGAAAAAAATTGTTTGAAAATTTAAAGAAAAAGAAATTTAAAGAAAAAAAAAATCAGAAGTCTACCACGTCACGTGCTGGCGCGTGATTGCTAGTCAACGTGTTAAAAAATTAATTCCGGTACTTTCATCAAACTGAAATTCTATATACAGCAGTTTTATAGAATTTTTAATCATGTGAAAAACTATTAAACATATATCTTTATTTTTACGGTGACTTTAGAGGAAAAAAATGAAAACGTGATAGGTAATGAACCTCTCCTGGATGAGCTACATTTCTCAAAAGTTGATAGAAAACTACGAATTTTGAATAATGCCCGTATACCAAATTTCATCATTCTAGCTTAAACTGTTTTTGCGCAATCTCGTCTACACACACACACACACATACGCACACACAGACATTTTTCTCAATTATAGTGAAAATGACTCAGGGACCTACAAAACGTATAAAAACATCAAATTCTCGACATCGAAAATTTTCGTGATTGCAATACTACCTTTGGCGAGATAGTAAAACCATTAATAAAATTCAATTATATTTATATTTGTTGTGTGTTTTTTAATGTTTATATATATATATATATATATATATATATAGTATATATATAATAAATAAAAAATTAATACTACAAAGGATACATTTTACTCTTTATCTACTAAAAAATCTATATGAGAGATTTTGATATATTTATTTAATCCATTTTTTATAAAAAGATTTATTTTAATTATCAAAATGGGATTTTGAAAGTAAGAAATGAATGAATGGTCTATAATGGAAGGTATCTTTTGAAATAAATCTATGAATTTACGAGGATAGAATTAATCTTCTCAAATGCTTTTCTTACAGAGGCAAACTAATAGTTGTGCTGTAAACTTGCAGTAAAGAAATGATTCTTTTGATATAACATTTCAATGGTTATTTCTTTCTCCTGGCAAGTAAACACTGCACACACAACAGGCCACCCTTTTATATTGCATGCCGGTTGATTGGGTCTTGGAATGAAAGGAAATGACGTAATTTATCCTGATTAATCTCGTCGCAAAATTGCCACCCTACTGGCTGTCCAACTTGAAGTTTATTTACCATTCGAAGTAATAAAGTGATTCTACTATTGCCCTCGCATTCTCCACCTGGCATTTGTTTTCGAGATATACCTTCCTACTACATTTGCTTTCAAATAAAAAAAAAAAAGTTAAATCGTGGACACTTCCGGAGGGGGATCGCATTCTGCTATTGTGACAAATGTCAAATGATATTTAATTAACATCCGGTTATTTCTAAAGATCCATTTCTTTTTATCTTTAATTATCTAGCTATTCTAGAGTTAATTACTTGTTTAAAAAGAAATTTATTAAAATTTTCACAGAAGAAACCTCCAGAAATTAGAATTACCTCATGTGTTTTTTTTAATACTACATATGAATGAATTTTACTTTTTAATTATAAAAAATATTTATTTTCTTCTATTCCATAATATAAATAAGTTTAATTTTATCTGGATAATATCTTTATTTTCTATAGTATTTCTGATGATTTCTAAATAAATTAAAAAAGAACCCAATAAATATATTTTATTTTTTTTTTTAAAGAAAGGTGGATGTAAAGGAAAGTACACAACCGAAATTCTACATTTTAATATTTATTAAAAATGGATTAAATTAATGGATGAAAAAATTCTATCATTTGTAGTCTCGTCTATTTATAATCAAGAAATTATATATATTAATAATTATGGTATTATATCCTAAAAAATTTAATCACACAAATTCTGAGTTAGATTCAGGCAATATGTAAATACAATTCTTTCAACAACAAAAATTACTTTATTATTTATTTTAAATATTTTTAATATTTATTAATTTTTTTTTATTTGATTAAACTGGAATATTTAATAAGTTTGAAATTATACACGAAAACTAATTTTAATTTTTGCCTCGAGCATTTAAATTGATTCTTGATATAATTTGTGTATGTTTTTTTTTTTTTTATTTTTTTCACAAAAGAGAAATTTAAATAGAAATGAATGTGTCAAAAATGATTTTATATTTAGTATTCAAGGTGGAAAGTGCAACTGCCCCTTTGAATTCGTAGTTTATATAAATATTGATATAAAAAAACAAGAAAATAATATGCAGATTGCTAAAATTTTATTTTAGAATAAAATAAATGATAAATTATTATTTCAACACGTTAAATAAAGTATTTTAGACACAAATAAATTAATTAACAAATAAAATTTTTCAATATTAGATTTTATATAAATCAATATAACTTGAGAAAAGTTAGCTCATGGGTAAAAAGAAGGAGAATGGAGTGGAGTACACACATATTAAGAATGAAGGAGGATAGGTTAGTGAGAAAAATAAAAGACAACATTCCCCTGAAGGAAAAAGAGGTCGTGGTCGTGGACCAAAAATGAGTTGGAAAGACGCTTTGGTCTAAACAGGTCCTAGACCTAAATAAGAAGTAGAAGAAAAAGAAGAACTATTTATAATTAAAATATATGTTCTTTGAAAATTAATTATGTTTAGCATCGTACGTATTTTTTTTTAAATAATTTTAAATAATAGGGTGTTCAAAAAGTTCGCGGAACTGAAATGAAAAGAAATTAAGAAATCAATCCATTTTGCACATAGTTTTTTGAAACCCCAATTAACACTCAAAATATTTGCTCACTGTGCCCAATGAAATCCCTAAAGCCTCTGTTAAATCTCTTTCTGTCAATCGACGGTCTTCCAATGACATATCGCTCCGCGAACTTATTGAACAACGTAGTAGTTCTAATTTCATAAAATAATATCTTATTGCAATTATATTGTAATTATAATATTACAATTTTTACTTTAATGTGAAAATAAAAAAAAACTCTCCTTTATCACATTTCAATTTTTATTTTTCAATATTTTCTCTAATAATATGATCATAATAGAACACACATTTCCTGTTTTGACTTTCGTCTATGTAAGTATAATAATATATGTCAATGGAATTTATTACAAAATAGTATGGTTAATATTTCTTTCTTCTTTTATTAAACATTTGATAATTATAGAATGAGTATACTTATTTTTGTTAGTTGAATAAAAGAAAAAAAAGGAAAAATAATTGTTAATATAATAATAATCATCATGACATACATAATAGTTTTAGTTTAAAACTATCAATTGCTGTTATTGAATTTTCAATAGACTGTTATTTTGACATCTCCTAATAATTCGAATAAGTGAATTTATAAAAGAAAAATGACAACATATTGAAAAAAGAAACTATTGAAAGAATAGTTATTAAAGATGGATTCTAATCTGAATTTTCTTTGTGGTTTTTTTTTATAAGTTTGACTTTTGAATGGAAGAATAATTATATGAAAAGAAATATAATAATAGTTGGGAAATTTTAGACATTTGTAAAAGGGCTTGAATAATATAGGGTGGCAGCATTCTGTCGGTTTTTGTTGCTAAGATTGGTTGGCTATTGTAGAGGCTAATGTATTGGCTGGCCACTTTAGGATCTTTACCCAAAGCCTTTATGGCCTTCGACTGGGGGCAAGATTTGCATACAGAGCGGTTGAACTGCTTAAGCCATTTCATCAAAATTCGCCACACTTAAACAGGACAAAGGAGAAATGATTCCCGAATGGGCTTGGGCCACGAGTTGAGAAAGCAAGACACTCGGTTAAAAGATGCAATGGGAACCGAAGTGGGTGATGAGGGGGGGGGGGAGGGGAGAAAGAAGGCGTAAGTGTCCGAATCCTGAGCTGAATTCAAACGAGCGTCGATCAACGCCTACCAAAACATGAACATTTATTTTTTTAAATTAATACAGACAATAAAATACGAATATATATTAAAATAAAAATAAAATTCAAAATAATATTTGAAAATACTTACATGAATGGGATAAAAATTGTAAAAGTTCCTCCAGTTGCCTTTAGCAGTTTTCATACCTGTTCAGTGAGTTTTTAATACTTTATATATAATCTTATAAGTTCCCCAAAATTTATAATAGTATTTTAGGTATAAAAGTTTGTGAAAAATAAAAACATCCAATGTCAAAGAAACAAGGATAGATTTGATGGAAAAGCTTTTTCCATGTTCAACTATGACAGATCTTGTCAGATGAAATCCTTAGGGATTTGGAATTTGACCATATTTTCATGTTTTTTTTTAAGGGTGGATGACATTTTTTAATAACATATGTCTTTTATTAATTTTTTATTTTTCTTAGAAATAACCTTGCTTTATATATATTTAAATTGTTTTATTTAAATAGTCATTTAATGCAAAAGATTATTTATGTGCCATTTGAAAATTAATTATCGTTTATTTTAACCTAAATAAACAGTCATTAAGAAAATAATTAGCCCTCATGATTTAAAAATTCAAATGAATCTATAAATAATATATAGATAGATATGTATAAAATGTAAACATGTACATATTTCATATCATAAATTGGAGACATTTTGTCAATGACCGACATATAGTTAAGCAAATAATCACTAATTTATTATAATATTCTGATTTTTAATGATTTTTTTTTCATTATTAAAGAGGGGGTCACTATTTTTTTTAAACTCGTTCCAATATTCTTATTAAAAAAAGAAATTAATTTAACAATACTTTTTGGCTACTTTTTAAAAATAATATTTTCAATATAATTTTTCTCAAAAAAAGAATATTTCATTTAAAAAAAAACAAACTTTCTTTTAGGATTAATAAAAAACTTAAATAATATAATAGGGGAAGGGGGAAAAAGAAGTAACGGATTGAATTAAAAGTATAATGTCATGCAAGAAAAAAGTTCAGGTGTAATTTAAAATTTTATTTCATGTCTGTTAATTAAGAGGTGAATAAATAATAGGACTTGTATAGAGGGGGGGGGGGGGTGTTCAAAAGTAGAAGTGGAAGCTGCGAACAGACACTGGCATGAACAGACATCTTTACCAGACATGGATGGATAATGCTTGGAAATTCAATTAACAACAGAAGGGGGAGTGGTAATCAACAACATATAAACTAATAATGTGTTTCGGTTAGGAATGCTTTGTCACACCTGGTACGATATTTTTAAACAACCAAATATAGACAGCCTTTCTTCTTATCTAAAAGCTGGAAATTGAAAAAAACAGTTAACTCATTAATCAAATTGACTATCTATTTATGATTGTAAATCAATATACGTTATAGAATAAAGAAATCATTTTAATTAAAAATTATGGTAATTTCCTTGAGGTCATCGGGGAATGGCGGAGACTGCATGAGGAATCGCATGACCTCTATGCATCTCCAGACATAGTTAGGGTTATAAAATCGAGAAGTCTGCAATTGTTAGGGCACGTGGCTAGAATGGGAGAGGATAGAATATTATTGGGGATGCCGTTTGTGAATTAGTGGAAGACCAAGGACGCGATGGGTGGATAATGTAGGAAGGCATGTGAGAGAGATGGGAGAGGGTAGGGTTTGGATGGTTCTGGCTCAAGATAGAGACACTTCTAGAAATGTGGTTGCTACGGCCAAGAACTTTCGAGTTTCTTAGAGCCACAAAGAGAGATAGATGATAATTTCCATAATAGAATGGATCTCAAACAAATTATAAAAGATCTTATCAAATTTTCTAATGAAATATGCATTCTATAGAAAATATGTAAGTATATCCAAGAATTGTATATTACTTGGAATTTACATATAAAAATTATTACTATAGTATAATAATTGTGATAAAAGTATTTTTATTAATTTTCTCATTGTTTATATTTAATTTATTTTAATTTAATCGTGATAATTTTTTTCAGGTATTCTTAATGTGTAATCATTTCTTTTTTAAAATTAATAAAAAAATAAAAGAAATAAAGAATTAATTACAAATTTTTTAATATAATTTTCTTAGAAATTATTTCTCATTTTCTAAGCTCTATCGACAAAAATAAGTCTTTAAGAGATTTCATCCTACTTAATTAATTTTATTATATATATATATAACTCTTAAAAATTAATATAATTTTCATCTAAATTTATATTAAATAAATATTTATCAAATCAATATTAATAAAATAAATAAAAAAAAATTAATAAAATAAAAAAATAGATATCTAATCTATTAATATATTCAATGATGACGAGAGAATTAAAATATTAAATGTGAAGGTTAATTCTAATAAAAATAAAATGTTTTTCATAAAAATGGATTCCATTCCCTATAAATAATTACAGGTAAACCTATAAAAAGTATTTAAAAAAATAATAAAGATTATGAATGAATATTTATTATTAAAAGAATGATTAATATAGTCATTAATTACCTTGCAATGTTCACACAGACATATTGGCGTCTTGTATTATCCACTGAGCAAGTGAAACTAAAAAAAAATTTTTTTTTATCCATTTCAAGTGAATTGGCCGAATGGTTTATTGAGCGATAGAAAAAAGGATGGCAATTGTGCTGGCGAGACCCATTTAATACCTACGTTTAAATTTATAATTAATATTATATTTAAATTACAATTTTAATTAAAAATATATATTTTTAATGTTATTATGTATAGAAAATTGAAAAAAAATTATCAAATATATTATGTTAATATATTTATATAAATAGATAAGAATTAATTTTTTTTTTCTTTTATATAATTAGCATATTGAATTATAAAAATTCATTTTTTGCTATTTTTTTGTTACTAAAAGTTTTTCAAGAAGGCATGGGCGTGTAGATTTGTATGGCTATTAATATCTTTGATTGCAATGGTTAAAATATAAAAAAAAACCTTTGATTTTTGTATATACATCCTAAATCGGTTGCCGCCTATGCGGGGTAATGGTACTCTATGATCAGTAGAACGGATTCTCTCATCCTTTATCTTGATTTTCTTAATTGGAGGCGCTACTTTTTATCAAGTAGCTTCCCAAATTTGATCCAGAATGCTAGGTAGACTCTGTCCCATAGACTCCAGCTAGAGAAATTTTTTCTTGCCAGTAATTAAACTCAAGACCACGAGGATGAGGGTCATACGCATTATTTCATTAGTAGTAATAATAATATACAGTCTAATAATAAAATGATGATTCAATTGAATTAATCTTGACACTATTCTCTTTTTTTCTATTATCTACATAGGTATTTTGATCTAAAATTAAGTATTAAAATTAATTTATAATTCATTTCTTTATAGAAGTACAAATCGTAATTTTATATTTATTTTTCTAAAAATTTGACAAATATAATAAATAATAAATAATAAAAAATAAAATAAAAATCAAATTAATTATAAGAAAATTGCTGAATATTATATAATATGTATGAAATAAACTTTCAAATTAATTGAAATTTATGCCCGCATTATATATTTATCATTCATTTATTAAAATGAATGTGAAATTTGGCCCGCATTGTAAAGAAAAAAAAACCTCGTCTAATCGTAAAAAGTTCTATAATAAATTTCGTTTAAGTTTCTACACTTCTAGATTTAATGTAAATAAATAGTACTTTCATTTAACATTTGAAAATAAATGGATCAATTAAAATCCAGACCGCACGTTTTTTGAGGTTGCAAATTATCAAACAGAAAGGATTTGTGGATTTAAAAAGAGGAAATGAAAAAAAAAAACGTTCTATGTCGAAAACGACATTTAAATTCCTAATTTTTCACTAGAATCAATGCTTTAATCAATTCCTTTCAATTTGATAATCAAATCAGAAGACAAAGATAGTTGACATTTTTTTTATTTTATTTATCTCAAAGTCAATCTTTTTCCATTCTCTATTCAATTACTTGACACTTCTCTACACGCAATCCTTCCAATGACGAGGTGTATTTTTTTTAATTTAATAGATATCCATACAAGTTTATATTGTGAGGAAAGTTTCGATTTTATTTATCAATTTGGATCGAAAATGAGGAGGATGCAAGAGGTATGGTACAATGGTGAATAAAACGTGGCCAGCAATGACTAATTACTGTCCAAAGTTTCCCCATACCATATTTATCCCGTGGCTGCTTGAATGCACACGCACATAGCCGCCTCGGGTGAATTTTTTTTTTATTCCTTCCTCGGCAGGCACCTCTCTTCTCGACGAAACTTGGTTTATAATTAATCCGAACGAGTTTATGATTGCATGCGTGGCCTATCCAACCAAGGGATGAATTTGGCCCCGACTTGGGGATGAACATGATGGAATTCTCTCGCAATGGTTAAAATGTATTGCATTGCATGTTAATTTGATTCTAACGCGAGTGCCAACTACCCGGATGGACAGGCAGGTGCGCAATTTATGATGTGAATCCATGATTCATTCACAAGGATCTCTCCAGTCAGTCACATAGGCAAGTTCTCGATTTTAAAATTTTGACTGCAACATATACAGGATGTTTACGTTGAGTGTTGTTGTCATTCCCAGGCTTCCTTTACATCTCTATAAAACCTGGTCATGTTTCACTCTATTCCTAATTGAACATAAACAAAAAATTATATTGAAAAGCAACGGATGTGAAATGATCAGAATATGTTACATTTAAAAAAAACGCTACGGAAGAGAAAAAAGAATGGGAATACTAAAGATTTCCTCATTTCATTAATATGATGGGAAATCTTATCTTTCAAAAAATTAAAAGAAAAAAATATTATTAAAACCTAATTACTTAAATATATTTTGTAAATTAGAATTTAATACAATTTTTTCATCAATACTATTTACTCGAAAATTTCTATATTAAATATAGATTTTTCTCTATTCTCCAACCATTTCGAATCCTTTCCTAATTTCTTTATATCTGATTTTATATTAACTTTTACTGAAACTTTGGTAAAAGTGCTATACATATATTACATTTGTTAAAACTTGTAAAAAAATTGAAAAATTGATTAAATATAAAATCCTATTTGAATTATTTTTTTTTCTTTATTCAAATAGTTCTTTTTACCGACCGACGATAGTAAGGGAGGTATTGTTTTCACACCAAATTTCACATGTGGAGATTTTTACATATCTCCACGAATCATGCATTTTCTAAACAGAAAAAAGTATTTTTAGCATGATGTCTGTCCGTCCGTCTGTCCGTCCGTCTGTCCGTCCGTATAGATGTGTACAGCCTGAACGGCTCGACCGATTTTGATGAAATTTGGTATATTTACTTAATGCATCAGTGGGATGAATTGATCAACTTTTGGTGCAATTCCGGAAACCGGAAGTGGTAGTATTAGCGATCGACGATAGGAAGGAAAGGGTTATTTTCACACCAAAGGCGATTTTTTTATATATCACCACGAATCATGCACTTTGTATTGGTTTTATCCTCGAGAAAAATCATATTTATTAGTTTTTTCTTGATTTAAAATTATATGACGTCATCCAGCCATTCATGACGTCACAGTCTGGTCTTGCATATATATTATAAATAAAATAAAATTAAAAATGTTTATATTTATTATTTATGTATCCCTATCTGTTTTTTATTACATTAATAGATATATGAAAATTATTTGAAATTGTTTCTGTAGCTGGAAATTAATTTATTTCAAACCGTCGGTCGGTTCGGACCTGGCCACAGGTCAACTTATTATATATATATTTATTTTTTTCGTTGGCAATTAAATGGGTCTAAATTATTTTGTTTCATTTTAATGTACAACATTTAAATTTGTACATTATATATAACAATTTTTTTTTTGGAAACAAAGATATTTTAAAAATGTTGACGTAATAAAAGCAATATGAAAAAATCTCGTGACGTCACTGGTAGGCAAGAAACCAACATGATTACAATTATGTAAAATATGATTGTGAAATTTAATTTGTTTCTGAAAAATGTTTGGGCTTTTTTCAAATTTCAAGGAATATTACTAAATTGATGTTTAATTGTGTCTTAAAAATTTTAAAATCTATTTATTGAGAAAATAATTGTCTCTCCTTATCTCATTAACGTTTCAATGCCAGCATACTGCGATTTGCCTACCAAAATATCGTATGCATATATATATATTTATTTATTTATATTGAACCTTAGTTTCGAAAAATTGAATAGTTTATACTTGGTTCATGAAAATTATATATAATCTATTAGTTTACTCATAATATGATATATTATTTATTTACTTATTTTATCTATATATTGAAAAGTGTTATTGAAGTTGTTGTTAATCAATATCTATTGGTAAAGTAGTTATTTAATGTTACATTTAATTTAAATTATTCTGAAATGTAAACTATATAATATGTTTAGTTTCACTCTCCATTTGAGTAAATTAAACATATAAATTTTGATAGATATAAATAAAAAAATAAAAGGATACATTTATGTATTAACATTATTTTCACCTAATAAGATTTTTTTCTAAAAATATATATATGCATATATAAAGAAAGTGTCATCATAACCATTCAAAAAGTCTCCTGTATGAATTAAAGTTCTCATGTATCATAATTCTTATTGTTTATGACAGGTCCAAGACTTGGTCAATTTAAAGTCTTCATGAATCTTCGAGGTTTATTTACCATATTAAAATTTGTTAATTTATTTTCATCAGATATTTTTTTTATTTATTTGTTAACCTTTCTCGATGTTTATTTTCATTTGAATTCAGGTCTTCTCTTTTTACTGTCCTATAATCCTCATTGGACCACCCCATTATAAAAACATTCCCCCTTAAAATCACTTCCATTAGAACTCTATAATTAATTATTACAACTTAAGTAATATGACTGAAAAATACATACTGCTGATTTAATTGATTTAATTAATGGTTAGTAAAATATCAAACTCTTTTTTTATAAAGAAACATTTTTTTTTAAATAATTTTAGAAATATAATATATATATATATTTAGTACCGGGACCCCGAGCCTCGGTTCGGTAATTAAGTTAAAAAAAATGATTCATTATTATTGGGTTTGGCTGATAATATTAATACCTGGGACACCGAGCTCTCGCTCGACCCTTTAAAAAATATTGATATACAATTCTTTAATTATTTATTACAATTATTAAATGTTGCATCATTACATCAATCTGATTAAAATGAATTGAACTGCGGTCCTCAATAATACAAACAAACAACTTTAGCAAGCATAAGTAATATCGTCTATTTCTATTCGACACTATTTTCAGTTAAGAAATGAGAAAGGATTCACAGTCAGTAATGAGTAAAAAAATTTGTAATTGAAGATAAGATTTAAATTATTTCTAAACTGTAAGTAAAGAAAAATGTCGAATTTTTAGGCTAAAAATTAGAATTTTCATCTTTTAACCAATAGGTGTTAATTAAAGGAAATTTATTATTTTTCCAATTTCATATTATTATGTAGATGGATTAAAATGAAATTTATTATCTTTTTGTAATTATAATTTATTTTCAAAATTTTTTTGGAAATCTTGGAAGAGGTTTAAAAGTTAAAGATCATCTGATACGTAGTCAATTAGTTACTTTTAGATGTTGAACTTATGAAAGAATTTTTTTTTATTAAAGATATTCACTAAGTCATAAGTCATAACATATTTTTAAATTATAAATATTTATTTTATGATTGCTGTTTATATAAGTAATAATTCATATATTCGTCCTATAGAATTAACTAGAAAGTTTTTGTTTTCGTTTCTTCTTGCGTTTATATGTATACTAAATAATATGTAACCTATGTTTGGAATGGTCCTCCATTATATGGAATTGAAATATTGTAATTTAACAGAAAAAATAATAGAGAAAATATCCATGAATATACAAAATATTTATTCTCACGTTAAAATTGAGAAATAGTATTCAAAAAAAAAAAAAATGAAAAGATTGTTTCCAATTAAATATTTATTTATTATATACAGGTAATTATATATATAATATTTATTATTCTATTTTTACTATCGAATTTTCGATTTCGGGATTTTGATGTTTTTATACGTTTTGAAGGTCCCTGAGTCATTTTCACTAAGGTTGAGAAAAATCTCTCTCTCTTTGTGTGTATATGTCTATGCAGACAAAATTACGCTAAAACGGTTTGAGCTAGAATCATGAAATTTGGTATACGGGCATTATTCAAAATTCGTAGTTTTCTATCAACTTTTGAGAAATGTAGGAAGAGGACCATTACCTACAAGGTTTTGATTTTTTTTCCTCTAAAGTGACCGTAAAAATAAAGTATATATTTGATAGTTTTTCACATGATTAAAAATTGTATAAAACTACTATATATATAGAATTTCAGCTTATTTTCTTTTACTTTTTAAGGTAAAAATTAGAAAAATCAATAATGGAAAATTCATTGTTGTTCCATTTGCAAATTATTATTTTTGCATTAAATGTAAAATAACATCGATCATCGTTTGACGGTTCCGGCTATCCGATGGGTAATAAATGAAATCATAACATTGAGCGTTGCGTCTCACCCCCCCCCCCTCCTCCACTCTAAACCCCTACCTCCCAATCCCATCCCTGCCACCAACCCCGTGGGCCGACATACATTAACCAATACATTCCTAAACAAATATACTAAGCGAGTTAGGAAAAATAAATATTTGATGCTTTGTTGAATTTGAATTATTCCCAATCGAATTGAATTCGAATCTGGTTAATGTTAAAAAATAGCAGAGAAAATAAAATAAATTAATAAATAATAATAATAATAATTTAGTATTAAAAAATATTTTTTTTTTAAATTACTAAAAAAAATTCTATGAAATTTCTTAATTTAGAATTATTTTTTTTAAAAAAAATAAACTAATACTAATACCATTACTAATTTTGCTATTTATATTAGAATAAGGAAAAAATTATTCTAAAAAATGATAAATATAATAATAATGGATTTGAAAGAATTTTTATATGATTAAAAGAAATTATACTAATTTAAATTTTAAATATCATTAAAATAGAAATAAATTAATCCGAGTTGAGTAGAAAAAATGAAAAGTGAAATACGAGCTACTAGTACATATGATATATATCAATTTATTTTTATAGTTTCTAAAATTTAATTAATTAAATTTTTTTATTGATTATTTATCTGGATTAATTTTATATATATATATATATATATTTAAAGAATATATTATTAAAATTTATGGTTTTCATAATGTCAGTTAAGTTATCAATAAATTATTTATATAAAGGACTATACACTAATCTTCTATTCGTTTAGAGAACTCTTATCAAAAGCGATAGGAACCAGCCAGCCATAAACGAATGAGAAAACATGTCTCACAAATGTCCTGTTCCATGTCCTAAGTCGCTTCGCGAAGGCACTCATTTTTTATATTATCGCTTCAATGATAAAAGATTAGTGACAGAAGTTCTTTTAAAAGGCTGCTAGTCAGGCTCTCTTTCGAAATATATAACCAAATCTCTCTTACACTCTCAACCTCCAAAATACTGAAATACTAAATTTATAATGAAGATAATAAATAAATGTATAGCTAATATTATCCTAAAATAGTATATAAGTATATATATTAGAATTTAAATTAATAAATAATAAATATTAATTTATGAAAAATAAAAACTAAATAGTTTAAGATAGAGGTTCTCAAACTTTTTTGGTTTTGAGTAGACCCCCTACTTACCTGATATTGATTTTTTGTAAATTTCTAACCTTAGTGAAGTTTAGTGTTAAAAACTTAAAGAAAAAACACATGTTTTATACGTTTATCAATTGAATTTAAATTAAAATAAAATATTGAAAAATCGAAAATGTTTAAGAGCCAAATCGGAAAAAAATTTTACTTTTTTTTTAGAGCCATATTGAATTATAAGATAGTATAATGTAAGTAAATAGGCACTATCAGTGTATGTTGAAATCCACTGTCGTGGACCCCTATTTTCACTTTATGGTGCCCCAAATTTTTTTTTCGTTGACGTAGACCCCTTGCAGGTTCCTATAGACCCCTGGGGGTCGATATAGACTACTCTGGGAATCACTGGTTTAAGATAATCTATCTATATGGATTGGTCTAGATAATTCGAAGGACATTTCTCCAAATATCTCTATTTTTGAGCCAACTCCATCCAATTTTTATCCTCACACAACTTCCTAATATCAACCTTCATGACATTAATCCTTTCCCAATTGATTTCTTTATAAATAAATTACTCTCAGATTTTTCTCCGCTTATTGGAACCATCTGCCCCGTATATCATCTTTTTTATAATTGTGCTTAGGTTTAAGGATGCATATAGTCTATTTAATTCTTCATTATGCATTCATAGCCTTTAAAGGATAATGAGTATTAAATAAACACTATATAATTCCATTCCTCCAGGTTGGAATTAAATTGAATTTGAAATTTTCGAAAAAATAAAAAGTAATTTTCAAGGTCAGGTTTAGATCGTTTAGAAATTAATATATAGAGAAGTTAATTAATGTTACGAAAAGAAAATATAATTATCCTCTCTTTTAATGAACTGAAAGTTCATTTATATTTATAATATACATATAAATAAACTTAAGAAAAAAGAATGAACTATAGAAATTGTATTTTTTTTTGTAAATTTACGTAATTACTATTATTATTGTTATTTTTTGAACATTTTATTTCCATTGTAAAATATAATCTACGAATAAATTTTAAATAAGAATCTCAATTATTCATTTTAAAGCAATTCAAAAAACAATTTAATAAATTTTGAATTCTCATTCAATTTTATTTCAAATAAATATCTAGGAACATTAAGTTATTTTATATCCTTCTCCACAATCCACAAAGTGTGTAATTGAAATTTAATTGCACTTTCCATAAAATTGGTAGGTATTAATTCTTTGTTTCATAACTGAAATATCCTGAAAGGTATTATTTTGAAAATTACTTCCATTCCACAAATGGTACTTACTAGTTTAAATAGGATATTAATATAATGGAACAAATTTTTATAAATCCGTAAAGAAAAATAACATTTTCTGAGAATTGTAAATAGTATCCATTAAAAGTTGTATTCCAACTACAAAACATGTTAAGAAGCAAAAAATTTTTAATTATGTAGGATCGATATTTATTCTATACCCAAAAATATCTATGCCGCTACTGAACTCAAATGTTTTTGGATAACACAATCACCTACAATTATTCCTCTCCTGACCCATCTCCAATTTCTACATAATTTTAGACTAAAAATTCTATAAAAATATGAATGAAGCTTTAAAAAGCAAAATTAGCATTTCATTTAAATAAATTTGCTTAGTAAAGTTGTTTATTCATTAGGATTATTTACAAAAGTGATAACCCCCTTTTGTAAATTTTATTCCAAAAATGAATGTATAGATATCAAATTGTACCCCAATGGGGTCGTTTTCAGATTTAAAAAATAAAGAATGAAGTAAAATGGAAATGATTGAATCCTGATCCTGCCCTTCCATGGATATATATATATATTATTTATATTTAATTATATTAATTATTTTATTTCTTTTAGAAGTTGACACTTGATGTAAATAGAGTTTTTTCAAAATATTCTTACATTAATTAAATTTAGTTAATTAATTTTAGTTTTATATATGGGAGATTAAAAATTAAATATTTAGCAGGATATAAATGTTTCTTGCAATGGCTGCAGTTATTAAAGCTGCTACATGTCTGCAAATTAAATTTCGTTGAAGAATACAATCTTTTTATTTGATTTTCAAATAATAAAAAAGACTTTAAATAGTGTATCGGCAATTTTAGGTAGGAATTGATTAATTTTATTTTATTTTTTATATTATTTGCATAATTTTAATAAACATTTATGACAGTTCTAATTAAATGTAAATAATATAGGTATTGTATACTTTTTTTAATTTTGTTTTTGTTTTTGATATATAACAAAGCTTGAAAAAAAAAATGTTACATGATGTGTATAATTTTTTACTTTCAAAAATAAAAATAAAATAAAATAAATTTTAAGAAATTGACTCATCTAAATAAATGGCATTAAAATATTTCTACTTTTTTAATGGATTCTCTCTCTCATAAAATTTAGAAATTCAGAGTAATTAATTCCAAAATTTTATGTTCCCTAAGCTTTAAAATATGTTGCTTAATCTTAAAGACCATCTAAATAATAAGCAATATAATTATATATAATAACGGTATTTAACTATAAAATATTTTTCAATCATTTTAGTTAGTAATAAATGCAATGTGTGTGAATATTTTTTTTATTCCAATTTACATCCTTTCGAGTGTCAATCACTTATTTTCTTGCTTGACTGATTTTTCTTATATAAGATGAATGGTCTGACTTATTTTTTTAAAGGTATATTTTATTTCTTTTTTTTTTTTTAATTGTATTCTGATTTGAAAAATTACTAAAAGTGGGAGGAAACTGGCAGCTGTAAAGATGTTATCTCTTGATTAGAAGATCGTTAGAAGAATATATTTACTGGGATATGTGGCATCTTAATATTCTTCTAATGATAAATTATTATGGAATTTTTTTTTTATTACCTGCAATGAAATTATTTCCTTTTTGATAGCATTATTATTATTTTTTATGAAAGGTAAATGATGATAGAACTTTTTCATAAAAATTGAACTCTGCTTTTCAAAGTCACGCCTTTCAATTACATTTTTTTTTGTTCTTTTTTAAATATATAAAGTCACAATGGATCTAATTTTTTTTTTATATTTGATTTTTTATTTTATTTGTTTCGGGAATTTTTCGTTCATTTTGTGGTTACAGAGTCATTGATTCGAATCTGATTTGAGCCATTGCTATTGTTCAGGGATCATACAATCCAGCATTGAATTATTAGAGCGTGTAGAGTCAAACCACTCGCGAACTACACAGACAGATTACGGCCGTTTCTAAAATGTTGTCTACATTATTTGACTTGTCGCTAGGCGGTTTTTCGATGGCTTCCAAGAGCATAGGACTGAAAAAGAAAGATAGAGAATAAATGTGATTGTGTATGGATACAATGGGCAAGTGGCACTTCGCCATTTTGATCCTTTCCCAAATCACTTTAACAAATTTAATGACACTTTTTAGCTTGAGCAACGCGAATCGAAAACCAACCACCTCCAGAAACAAACGTAACCTCTTATTCTGATATAATAGAGAAAAAAAAAATTCAAATTTGTGTGATCCATCAAGATCCTTGAACATATTTATCTACTTGGTCTTTTATTACCGATAATAATAATAATCTTCATATAGCTATCTATGTTTTTCATGACTCGGTTTTACAATTTTGAAACAACATTACTTGAAAGATAGACTAATTTTATAGTAAAAAAAAAACGATAAAAGATTCTCTCATTATTATCCGTCTTTATTTTCACGGTTGAAAATACCGAATGGAAATTTTATTATAAATGGATTCTATTACATCAAATTCAACGTCTTTTTTTCATCAAATATCATAAAATGTTAATATACCTATAGATAAATGCTAATATTTTTTTTTCAAATAAAATAGGTTAAATATGTGCAACGTAGATCAATTTATATTTGAAAATTCAAATGAAATTCTATTATACAAATATATCTATAAAATTTATTTTTAACCATTTTGTTATGATATTTTAGATATTTTAAGATTCATTATACTTTTTATAATATTTTCTTATTGCGAGTAAATTAATATTTATGAACATGAAGACATTTTAAATTTCAAATATAGGACTACAGACAGTTGGGCTAGTTGTGGATATTCTTTTTAAATTAAATAATTTTATAATTGACATTTGTTGATAAAAAACAAAAGTATTACATGTTTAAATAAATAATCTTGATTATATTAATACGTCCATGATTATTAAAATTGAATTTTTCTTTTAAATACATATTAATAAATTAGATAAAATCTGTATTAAAAGAAATCTAGTTAAGTAAAATATCATTAAAATATGATTGTAATTCAATTAAAAGAGTACAATTATATATATAAATCTGGAGTGTCTCCACTCGACTATCTCGAAAATTTGAATTGGATTAAATAACATATATTATATTTAAATTAAATTTAATAAATTATAAATTAATAAATATTTATTAAAAGACGCGTGTTTGGCTCTTTGTTGATGGCACCACGTGACGTGCTGGCGCTTGATTTGCGGTGTTAAAAAATTAATTACGATTCTTTCAGAAATTCAATCAAGCTGAAATACAATTTTGAATCATTTGAAAAACTATCAAACATATATCTTTATTTTTACGGTCAGCTTAGAGGAAAAAAAAATGAAAACGTAGTAAGTAATGACTCTCTTCCGGATGAGCTACATTTCTCAAAAGTTGATAGAAAACTACAAATTCTGAATAATGACTGTATGCCAAATTTCATTATTCTAGCTCAAACCGTTTTTGCGTAATCTTGTCTAAAAACATACATACACACATACACAGACATTTTTCTCAACCTTAGTGAAAATGACTCAGGAACCTTCAAAACGTTTAAAAACATCAAAATCTCGACATCAAAAATTTTCGTGGTGGTAAAAATACAAAATCTGTTAATAGAATTATATTGATATTTTAAACATACTAATTATAATATAAGTATTGCACCACTCTATTTGTTCTAATTAATTCTGAGCAAAATATTGACACATATACAATAATATTGTCTATATGATGTTGTATTGTTTCCAATAACCATGGAATTAGTGATAGCTATAGTTAAATATCTTAATAAATCTCACCAAAATTAATTAGAAAAAATGTATTTAATGTAATAAATTTTCATTTATTATAATCAATAAATTAATTTATTGGAATAAATTAAAATAATAAAAAAATTCATTTATATTGTGTATATGAACATCTTATTGAAATAATTTGAAAGTATAGCTCTATAATAATTAATTATATAAATAATATTTTATTATTTTGATTGTTTTATTATTATTATTATTATTTCGAATATTGTTAAACAAATAAAAATATGAAGAATGAAACTAATTTTTTTTATAAATACATCTATATATATAAAGGAGACTGTTTGTATGTATGTATGTAATTCGTTTACTTTTTTGCTGTCATAGTTTAATATGTTAAAATGTAAGTTATTTACATTTTAACATAAAATAGAAAATATATTATTTAAGGATTAAAGAATAAAAATAGAAAGTAAATTAGTGAATATTTTAAAAATTAGACAATTTGTGGAAATTGAAATAACTAAGAAATGAGAGGTGGAGGGGATGAGGAGAGAGGTGAGAGTGTGTGTGAGCGGGAGAGAGAGAGATTTAAAGTTTATATATAGTTCTCCGTGTTGTTCATTCAAGAGCCAGGCGTGGCCCACTGACTGGCGGACTCATTTTACACAATGTATATAACTAGCAATCAAAGAATTATTATAATATTTAACTTTTTATTTTAAATTCTAATATTCAAATATCATTTCAATTAAATAATTTATTCTAAAAGTTCTCATTTTAATTAATATAATAAAATATTTAAATCATATTTAACTTAAATTATTTTGTATTTATTCTTTCCATATTTGAATAGGTACTTCTTTTATTTTAAGGGAGGGAATTAACTATGATCTAAAAAAATTAATAAATGAACTTAATAATAAAAAATCAAATAAATCCATTAATTTAAATTAATACTATTAATGAATGTATATATTGTTAATTTATCTTTAGTTTTATCAATACTTTTATACCGTTAATTTTTATAAATTAATTTTTATAAATTGTCTCAAGTCTCTAACTTTGCATTTTCTCTAATTTTATTATAATTAAAAATATTCAATAAAAATCAAACAATGAAATTAAAATATCGAAATGAAATGATCAAGAAATATTATACTCTATTATAACATATACAATACTTATAAACTATAGGCGGAGGAAATATTAGACGATATCATTGCGGGTTCATGCCAAATCGATCAACATTAATTAAGATATTTTCATTATGACAGATATTAAAAAAACCGCGAATTCAATATCTCTGTTCACTAATTATTTGTAGACTTTAGTAAAACCTACGCATGACTCAATAGATCCGGATAAACTTTTTCAAATTTTGATCTTAAAATTTATCTTGAAGGTAGTAAAGAAAGAGTAAGATGTGGAAATCAATTGTAAAATATTAGGTGACCCAGACGACTTAAATATAATAGGAGATTCGGCAATTGCAATTACAGATAGCGAGGAAAAATTAATCGAGGTAGGAAAAGAGATGAGGTTTGAAATTAATAATGATAAATAAATATATTTAGAAACAAACAGGAGCAGTATTAACATACAAAATGTAGAATTTGAATATGTAGAAAAATTGAATGTAATCACGAAGGATAATAATATTTGAGAAGAATTGAAATCGAAGTTGCAATCGGAAAACGCCTGTTATCATGCAGTAAAGAGGCTTATCTCATCAAAATTATTATAAAAGGGAATGAAAATTAAAATATATAAAACAATTATTTTGTCTGTTGTATTATATGAGTGTTAGACATGGTCTATGATCTTTGGAGATGAGAGTGGATTCAGAGAATAGGATTCTCCCCAGCATTTATGGGCCAAAGAAAGATGAGTACATCAGGGAATGACGTACGAGAGATGGAACAGAGGCTCAGGATAAGGACACTTGGAGAAATGTGGTTGTAGCTGCCAAGAACTTTCGAGTAGATAGATATAACATATTCAATAATAATATATATAATTAATTTACTAAATAAATTAAAATATATTTTAAATAATCACACAATAAGAAATGAATGTTTTATGTTATACATTGTTTGAAACAAAATGGATGAAAACCTTTTACTACTTTCAACCAAATACTATGTACCACTCGGGGGTACAGGGGGCGGAGCCCCCGTCTAGATGTGAAGAGCGACGAAGGAGCTCTGAGCAGCTAGTATATACTGATAACCACTCCCTTTCACCAAAATATCTTTGTATAAAACTTTATACAATGCTTATTCTCATCTAAAATTATTTTTGTATCAAAATCCTATATTTTGAATTTTGAAATTATTTTCAACAAAATTTTGACCCTCTTTTTTCAAAATTAGGAAATATTTCGTTAGGATCTGTTCTTAACTTCTCAAACGCCTCAACATCTCATCCTTAAATAATTTCGTGTCCCCAGCCTTATTTATTTATATTTATTATAGTTTTAATAGTAAGTATAAATTCTTATAGTTTTTTAAAAAAATAGTAGTATTTTATATAATTTTTTTAAAATGTATTTCAAGGGAATTGGGCAATAGGGGAAAACATAATTTGTGATGTCTTATGAAAAATTATTGACAAAATTTAATATTAACAATAATATTATATTTTACATACAATTACTTAAATCAGTGATTTTCAACCACTGCCGCGGCACTTTAGTGTACCGCGTGATTTTCAAAAGTGTGCCCTGAGATTATGAGGCTCTTGAAAATTTCCGACTTTTTTTCTAAATTTTTTCAATTTGGTTCTAAACCGTTTTTGGGACCACTTTTTCAATATGGTAAACTTTTACACTTATCTTTTTCTTTGTGTACCGCCAAATTTTTAAACCGTTAAAAGTGTGCCACGGTAAAAAAAATTAGCTGGAGTGTCTCCACTCGACTATCTCGCAATTTGAATTGGATTAAATAACATAATATATTATATTTAAATTAAATTTAATTAATTATAAATTATAAATAATAAATAATAAATATTAAACCAGCGCATGTTTGGCTTTTTGTTGATGGCACCACGTCACGTGTTGGCGCGTGAGATTTGCAGTGTTAAAAAATTAATTCTGGTAATTTCAGCGAATCAATCAAGCTGAAATTCTATATATAGCAGTTTTATACAATTATTAATCATGTGAAAAATTATCAAACATATATCTTTATTTTTACGGTCACTTTAGAGGAAAAAAAATCAAAACGTTGTAGGTAATGACCCTCTTCCGGTTGAGCTACATTTCTCAAAAGTTGATAGAAAACTATGAATTTTGAATAATGTCCATGTACCAAATTTCATCATTCTAGCTCAAACCGTTTTTGCGTAATCTTGCCTACATACATACACACACACACACATACACACATACACACATACACACACACATACACACACACATACACACACACACACAGACATTTTTCTCAACCTTAGTGAAAATGATTCAGGAACCTTCAAAACGTATAAAAACATCAAAATCTCAACATCGAAAATTTTCGTGATCGCAATACTATCTCTGGCGAGATAGTAAAAAGGTTGAGAATCACTGACTTAAATATATATATACATATTTTAATATATAAATTTGATTTCGATCGTTTTTTTTTTTTCATTATATAATCCAAAGATTGAAAAATAAATTTTATAATTTATCTTTTATAATTTTATTCGATGTATTAAAATAATAGAAATTTATTATAAAAATCAATTTACATAATTTTAAGGTTTAATATATTATTTATTGATAATAATTCTTAAATGAAATAAATATTTTTTTTCTATTAGACTTATACGAGTGTGTAGATAATATTTGTATAATAATGGGAAATAGAATTATTTTCCAAGATGTGTGTGTGTACATAATGATGCATATTTATTTAAGAAATGATTTTTTTTAAGAAAATAAATAAAAAAAAAAAAACAAAATTAGTTTTCCCTTTCATTTTAATTAATTTACTTATAAATTCAACATTTTAGTATAAAAATAAATTTGAAAAATTATTCAAATGCTGGGTGTTTAATTATATAGTATATAGCCGAAGAGAGAGAGAGAGAGAGAGAGAAATATTGAATTATCCCCTCTCTGTGTCGTTAGTTTAGGTAACCGAGTATACACTCTCAATTGCATAAACTCACGGCACAAAAGGAATATAACAATGTCAAGTTTAGAATACGAGACAAAGGTGATTTCTTGTCAGTATATATACTACTATTATATATATATATATATACTACAAATTTACATTTACTTTGAATGTATAGGCATTATTCATTTTTTAAATACTTTTTTTTGCATAATAGAATTTATATTTTAATGTATGTTGAAATTAAGATTTATTTTTTATAGAATATTTGTTAAATTTAAATAATAAATATACATATTATATAATAGATTTTCGAAAAT
This sequence comes from Labia minor, assembly GCA_963082975.1. NCBI lineage: Eukaryota > Metazoa > Arthropoda > Insecta > Dermaptera > Spongiphoridae > Labia > Labia minor. Next base: position 52,882,863 of record OY720345.1, on the reverse strand, counting down.
GATAATTTAGATAAAAATAAATATATACTTTATTTTTTTTTATTTTTATTTTTTTTAAGTGAAAGATAATAAACATTTCAGAGAATTTATGCTTATGAAATTGAACACCTCTCGACCTTTGGTTAATTTCTAAATATCTTTCTTATTTTTATTTATTTATTTTCTTTGAATACTTTAAAAAATAGGCCATATGAATACATTGGTAGCATATCAATGAGAGGGGGATGTTCAATGATTAAAAAGGTTCCCATGTTGATTCAATCCTCTCAAATAAAGATAAAATTCATTGAGATTTTGAATGGCACCGACTCAGCACTTTGCGATTCTTCATGACTAACTCCAATGAAGCAGGGGGGCTGGACCATCTGGTGGTCCCGGCTGAATGCAACAGCAATTTTATTCGAGTCTGTCCCGCGTATCCAATGCCAACCAGGGAGGTGAAAAGCTAGCTAGCCTAGTATAGAACATTCACAGCTGCTTGCTGACTAGATATTTAGTTCTGCTACAATCACACTATACCCAATCCCAATGTTAATTGACCATGAATTTCTTATTATATACTTTTAAATATAATACTAGGTAGGGTGTAATTTGATGTTATTGGATTCCATCGAGCTGGAAGATCTATATATTTTATTAAATCGTATAAGACAAAAATTATATATATTAAAAAAAAAAAATAATTTCTTCAAATTGATAATATGTAATATAAATAGTTATATATTTATATAAAATATATTCAATTCATTTGTTCAATATATATATTTACATTAAATATATAGAAATAAAATTATAAATCATTTATAAAAAAAAAAGTAAATACTATGTCTAAATTTTTTGAAATGGCAATTATTTTTTAGTTTAATAATAAATGCATGAATAATTGAATTAAAAGGACAGTTTTTTTAAGTGAATTTCAAATACAATTATTACGACCCATAATTAAACGAAAAAAACAACTTATAAGTATATATTTTATTCTCTCTATTTCTGTGGCTGGCTCTACGGAACTCGAAAGTTCTTGGCCGCAGCAACCTACATTTCTCCAAGTATCCCTAAACTGAGCTACTCCCTACCCAGTATTTTCTTCCATCTCTCTTATGACCGTTCTTACATTGTTCACCCACTGAGTCCTTGGTTCGCCATTCTTTCCTCTCCCATTGTAACCTTCTCGATTTTATAACCCTAATTATGTCTGGAGATGCATAGAGATCATGCAATTTCTCGTTATGTAGTCTTCGCCATTCTCCGATAACCTCACCTTTATTTAACCCATATTTTCAAATACTCCTAAACTACTCTCATCTCCTAAGGTCATAGACCATGCCTCACAACCTAAATATTTAAATTTTTCTTCATTTTCAAATTCTGCGTTTTGTATGTTAAGACTTTGTATATTATGACTGTTACTCTCTGTTACTAAATATTTTGTCTTAGTACTATTAATTTCAAACCCCACCTCTTTTCCTGTTTCGATAAATTTTTCTATGCTATCTTTAATTGCAATTGCCGAATCTCCTATTAAATTTAAGTCGTTGGTTACAAATTAATCATTCAAAATATTAATCGCTAGTGCCAACTTTTTTCAATCTTCCTGGCAGAACTCGAATAGAAGTGTTTATATTTATAATTAATAATGAAAAGGTAACAGAATGATTCAGAGGTATTGCGTTCAACTTGAAACCCAGGTTTTAATATATGAAAAATTATTGAGTGTATATTTCTACTATAAATAAAGTATTTTTCAATAAATAGATTTTTATTTATTTTTTTATTGTTGTTAACAATTATTATTATTTCTATACTAATTATAATATAGTAGGTTCAATCAATTAACAAATTTAAAATATAATTAACATTCATACTTCGATTACAAAATTGTTAAAATGTAAAAAATAATGTCAATAGCTTAGTACTCAAATATTGTAACATGTTATTATGTAAATGAATTACTAACAAATAATAAAATCCTATACAGAAAGAAATTATCCAATAATATTTCTGAAAAATGATTTTATTATCTAATAAATATATATATTAATATAATATATGATATATACCTACACATTATATAATATATATCTAAATTGTAATTAATATGTAAGAATATATATACGAGTAATACTAATTTATTTCTATTTAATTAAAAAATCAAATATGAAAAAAGTAAATAAATTTTGATCACAAATATGATTAATATATATATATATATAATATATATACATGAACAACAATAATTATCAAATTAGATTTGTAATATGATTAAATAGAATTTATTATTTTATAATTACAAAAAGAATATTCAACTGTTTTTTTTTGTTTGTACTATAAGATAATAACAATCATGTCTGGAGAGTTAGTTGCATGTTAACTATTTTAGGGGATAGAATTTATAAGATAACAATCAATGGTTTTGAATTGACACCATCATATTAGTTCAATGGTAATCTTTATCTATATTATATGATAAATTCAATAGAAAAAATATTCAAATTAGTAAAATAACAATAAATTGAAAAAATAAAATGAAACATCCGGGATTGTTTAAATTATTGATTTTTGTTAAGTATACAAAAAAATATTGATAATAAATATTTTTTAATTTGAAACTTCTTTTTATCTCAGTAATTACATTCTCCATTATTCAACTCTTAAGCCTATTTTTACTTTCCCGCATACTTCGTATAAGGGAAGTATTGGAATCGTCAAAAATTTCGACTTCGAGATTTCGATAGATCTTGACGTTTTAGACCTCCCTAAGTCGGAAAATACCATTTTTCGAATTATGTCTGTGTGTGTGTATGTATGTATGTATGTATGTATGTATGTAATGTCTGTAAGCAAATTTACTCAAAAACTAATCAAGCTAGGACTTCGAAATTTGGTACACCGATATTATTGACAGTTTCTAGATTTCTATCAAAATTTCGTCAAAATCGGTTAACCGGAAGTGGTACTTTACCTACACTGGTTGCGTTTACCTTTCAAGTAAAGTACCAGTTTGCTTCGAGATATTTGCTTCATATTTTGTATATAGATTTAAAAATATGAAAAAAATTGAGATACCAAATTTCATCATGATCTGACTACCGGAAGTGACATTTTACCTATACAAGTAGCGTTTCTTTTTTATCGACCGACGATAGTAAGGGAGGTATTGTTTTCACACCAAATTTCCCCTATGGATATTTTTAGGTACATATCTCCACGAATCATGCATTTTCATAACAGAAAAAAGTATTTTTAGCATGATGTCTGTCCGTCCGTCCGTCCGTCTGTCCGTCCTTCCGTATAGATGTGTACAGCCTGAACGGCTCAACGGATTTTGATGAAATTTGGTATATTTACTTAATACATCAGTTGGATGAATTGATCAACTTTTGGTGCAAATCCGGAAACCGGAAGTGCTAGTATTTCCGATCGAAGAGAGGAAGTGAAGGGTTATTTTCATATCAAATTTCACGTGAGGACATATCTCCACGTGTTATGCACTTTGTATTGGTTTTATCCTCGAGAAAAACATCTTCATTAGTTTTTTCTTAATTTAAAATTATATGACGTCACAACCAGCCCTTATATATTATAAATAAAATAAAATTAAAAATATTTATATAATATCCATATCTGTTTTTTTTACATTTAAAATATCAGTTAACCGGAAGTAGTACTTTATTCTATATATATATATATATAAATGTTACCAAATATCAAATTTGACACCAATAAACTAATACGAACTGGCTCTTTATCAATACCAAGTTTACACATTCTAAATATTCATTCACAACTCTTTATACCTATTTATATGCGGGAAAGTCTAGGGGAGGACACTCCCGCTTATTATTTCTTATCTCGTCCTCGAAAATTTTTTTTTTTTTCTAAAATTTTACAAAAATTTTATTTTTAATGGAAGGACAAGAAACATGATTTATTTTTAAGCATATATATATTTTATTGTAATTTAATTTTAATACACAATTTTTAAATTTCATATTTTAACTGAAATTATTTTCATATATGTATATGTATATACCTACGAGTATATCTAATAAAATAATAATATAATTTTTTCCATCAATAATATTAAATAATCACAAATTTATTAAAAATGCAAAGCATAAGAAAAAAATAAAATTATAAATTTAAAATAAAAGATCTATATATATGTTTGACATTTTTTTATTATTTAGTAAAAATAAAATAAATATATAAACGTTCCAAAGTATTGTAATTAAAATATTAAAAACCGTTCATTTTTATTTATTATTAAGAAAACGTTTTTTTTTTTCATTTTCTTTACATTCTCTTCAAAAATTGATATTTCAACGATTAAAAATTCACAGATGGAATTTATTTTTTCCCGATATAAAAACTTTCTTAATAGAATAATTGAATGTTAAAGGGGAGAAAAGAATAGAGTAGTAGTATGTGTGGTGTATATTTTTATGTCGTACTTTATAACAAAGTATCCATTTAATTTTTTTTCTAACGTCAACGTATCATATCATTAGAAAATAACGACATCCTTTTCAAGAGTGTTCTTAATTAATCGATATGCGGGTTCCGTGAGGGCCGATTGCGTGCCGCGTGATTCGTGCCTGAGTGCCAGGTGCTGTTTCGGACACGCAGCAACAAAACACGATGACAGCTCAACACAACTGTCAATTTCTTATTTTCATTGATATCCTTCCTCAATGCACATTCATCTTAGGTTTCGTCGTTTCTCTTGATCGATTGCTAAATTCGCCACTTTTTTTATATACTCATACATATTAATGAATCATTCTAATAAATCTTGTGATTTGCTTTTTCTTTCATAATTATTATCAAGTCATTTAAAGAGAATTTTTCAAAATTAAATCTCATTTAACAACAACAAAAAAAAAATCGTTGTTGCCAAAACAATAAGTATATTAGGGGATAGGATTAAATAACATAATATATTATATTTAAATTAAATTTAATTAATTATAAATTATGAATAATAAATATTAAACCACCGCATGTTTGGCTTTTTGTTGATGGCACGACGTCACGTGTTGGCGCGTGAGATTTGCAGTGTTAAAAAATTAATTCTGGTAATTTCTGCGAATCAATCAAGCTGAAATTCTATATATAGCAGTTTTATACAATTATTAATCATGTGAAAAATTATCAAACATATATCTTTATTTTTACGGTCACTTTAGAGGAAAAAAAATCAAAACGTTGTAGGTAATGACCCTCTTCCGGTTGAGCTACATTTCTCAAAAGTTGATAGAAAACTATGAATTTTGAATAATGTCCATGTACCAAATTTCATCATTCTAGCTCAAACCGTTTTTGCGTAATCTTGTCTACATACACACACACACACACACATTTTTCTCAACCTTAGTGAAAATGATTCAGGAACCTTCAAAACGTATAAAAACATCAAAATCTCAACATCGAAAATTTTCGTGATCGCAATACTATCTTACGAGATAGTAAAAATTTAAAATTATAAATCAGGGGTGGTCACACTTAGTGATTCTTAGAGCCATATTGAAAAATCGAAAATGTTAAAGAGCCAAATCGGAAAAAATTTTACTTTTTTTTGGGGGGGGGGTGTTCGTAGTCACAAAAAATTATAAATTATCATTGAATGAAAACTGCATTATCATCAGCTAAAAATATAAATAAATAAAAAGAAACACATTTTCTATTTAAATAAAAATAAATTCAATTAATAATTATTTTTATTATTTATTTATTTTATTTAAAGATATTTTACATCATCAGAACCTAGTAGAAAGTATTTATGAAATTTTTTTAATTGAGCCACAATAAACTCAAAAAGAGCCACATGTGGCTCGCGACCCATGGTTTGACCACCGTTGTTATAAATAATAAAAATTAATAAAATTTAGATATTTTTCACATTTTGAAGGTAATTCCTTACAATAGGAGAAAACATCTCATTTTCCAATCATGTAGCTTATTGTTGAGAAATTTAGGATTTTTTTCAAGGCATTTCTACTAAACACTTGTTTAATTGGTTTTCTTAAAATCATTGAAAAAGTTATCTCAACAAGTTTCCATTGCCAACATGCTGCCGTTTTGCCTACCAATACTTACTGGTTGAAAATATAAACAGCTTGCTTTCTTCTATATTTGCAATAGTCTCAGATGAACAAAAAAAATACTCTTTCTATAATTCTCTTATTATAATATATATGGGACACAAATGTTTTTAAAAAATTTTTCTTCTGAGTATCAACATGTGTTTAAAATTAGCTTTCCTTCTTTCTTATTCGATTAATAAATAATTGTATTAGATTTATTTAAAAAAAATTTAATTTATTCATTTTACACTCATTTTATTTAACTAATTTTCAAATTGTGAGAGAAAACTGTTGATTTTTTATTCCATGAAATTTATTAAAATTCTTTTACTAAATTCAAATAAAATTAATTGTGAAAGAGTAAAATATTAACTGATTCATTTAAATAATACAAGAATTCAGAAAACCATTCAAAAAATTAGAAATCATAACCCAATATACGACGTTTGTCAAAGGATAGGAACTAACTAAGCTTTTTACCTACATTATATTGTTAATTTTTTTAGTTCGTTACTGTGACAATGGATTAATTATGTATAGATAATAATTATTATTGTTTTAGAATATTATATAAGGAGCAAGATGATAAAGCAATTGTATTATAAAGAAAGGTAAGAGAATCTTTATTAGAATTAAAATATTAATAAATAGGCAACGAAAGACAGCGGGTCACATATCATTATCATGAACGATTATTATCCTTTTGTTTTTTTGTTTTTTCTAAATAGCATATATATGTATATATTTTAATTATGTCCATGTCAAAAGCGAAATTCAAATGACAATGGGCAATGATTTCAATGGGTTGTGTTGTATACAACATGCATAAGTCAGAAGATTCGATTGTTATCCTTTGGCGAATACATTATAGACAATCCACTTGAATAAAACGTTCGCACAAAAGAATATCCAATGATTTAATCGGAATTTGTTTGTACTCTTATCATTCAAATTAAGAAAAACAAGTATTTAATATTTGTAAATAGAATTGTATAATGAACTTTTTTTTATCAATAACAAGTAATACTAAAATAAAAATTTAAAATCAATTCCTACTTAAAAGTGCTAAAAATCTATTATAACTATTAAAAACTATTTGAACATCAAATTAAAAATGTTTATCTTTCGACGAGTTTCGATCCGAAAGTAGGTAGTTTTTAAGCTGTTTTACCAACTAAAGCCATTGCAAGACACATTTCTATCGAATGAATAAAAAGTATTTTTTGAACGATTGAAACTTTGTACAAGAGAAATATATAACTATAGGAATTGAGAGACATATGTTTTGGAAATTTTAGACTTTTCATACATTTTTACCGACGGAGGTATTGTTTTCACATCAAATTTCATAGATAGAGATTTTTACATATCTCCACGAATCATGCAATTTTGTTCACAGAGAAAAGTATTTTTAGCATGATGTCTGTCCGACCGTCCGTCTGTCCGTCTGTTCATGTGTTCGTCCGTATAGATGTGTACAGCTTGAACGGCTCAACGGATTTTGATGAAATTTGGTATATTTACTTAATACATTAATATGATGAATTGATCAACTTTTGGTGCAAATCCGGAAACCGGAAGTGCTAGTATTAGCGATCGACGATAGGAAGTGAAGGGTTATTTACATAGCAAATTTCACATGAGGAGATTTTTTTATAAATCACCCCGAATATCACCACTTTGTATTGGTTTTATCCTCGAGAAAAATCATCTTTATTAGTTTTTTCTTAATTTTAAAATTATATGACGTCATCCATCCCTTCATGACGTCACAGCCAGCGCCTCATATATATTGCATATTATAAATAAAATAAAATTAAAAATATATATGTTATATCCATATCTATTTTTTATTGCATTAATAGAAACATTTAAATTATTTGAAATTGTTTCTGTAGCTGGAAATTAATTTATTTCAAACCGTCGATCGGTTCTGTGCCTGGCCACAGGTCAACTTATTTGGGTTAACTATGGCTACCCTTTCGTTTTATTTTATTTTCCTCCCCTTTTTATTAAACATAAGGTGATTCTAAGGAAATAAATAAAAAAATACACCTTGACATGCATACAGACAGACAGTTCCAAAGATATTGATATAAGTTGCTGAATATTATTTTAAAATTAAAATACAATATAATGAATATTTTTTATATTTATTATTATTTTATTTTATTTTCTTACATTATTTTTGTTTTTTTTTTGTTTCAATGTGAAAACTGTTTTTAAGATTTCTTTTGAAAAAATAAGATATTTCATTTATTTAATCAAATCTAAATAAGTTGACCTGTGGCCAGGTCCGAACCGACCGACGGTTTGAAGTAAATTAATTTCCAGCTACAGAAACAATTTCAAATAATTTTAATATATCTATTAATGTAAAAAAAACAGATATGGATATAACATAAATATTTTTAATTTTATTTTATTTATAATATATATGTAAGATCAGGCTGTGACGTCATGAATGGCTGGATGACGTCATATAATTTTAAATCAAGAAAAAACTAATAAATATGATTTTTCTCGAAGATAAAACCAATACAAAGTGGTGATATGTAAAATATCTCCTCATGTGAAATTTGGTGTGAAAATAACCCTTCCCTTCCTATCGTCGATCGCTAATACTACCACTTCCGGTTTCCGGATTTGCACCAAAATTTGATCAATTCATCCCACTGATGCATTAAGTAAATATACCAAATTTCATCAAAATCCGTTCAGCCGTTCAGGCTGTACACATCTATACGGACGGACGGACAGACATCATGCTAAAAATACTTTTTTCTGTTAAGAAAATGCATGATTCGTGGAGATATGTAAAAATCTCCACATGTAAAATTTGGTGTGAAAACAATACCTCCCTTACTATCGTCGGTCGGTAAAAATATACTTTATAAGTATATATACATTTATTATAAATAATTCTATCAATTTTTTGAAATAAATATTTGTATTTTTTTTCCATATTATCCTGTTTTAGAATATATATATATATTTTAAAGTAGTAAGTAAATATATTTGGGAAAATATTTAAGTAGTGTCTCTTTAAATATTTAGATTCAGATAATACTTGGAAATGTTTATTGGAAAAGACCCAGCCGGCTGTAAAGCAAACCAAGATTAATTATATTGGTAATTAAATTGTAGACATTTGATGGATTTCAAGTGTGTGGGTCCCGGATGTTCTTAGTCTCTCTTACTATCAACGTTTTCTATATTTATATATACAATTCTTGACTTTTTTTCTCGAATAGGAGATATTTCGTAATATATATTTTTTTCTAAACATTAATTACATTATTATAAAATTAATAAAATATTATTAAAATAAATTGCCTATTTAAATAAGTCATCTTCTTACTAGTATAATATATATTCATAATTATAGAAAAAAAACGCCACTATGATTAGGAGCAAAATTAAGATAAATGTGACAAAAATGAAAATAAACAACCAATTTGGAAAACCACATTTTTGTTTTAAGATAAAATTAGTATTATTAAATGTCTACTTTTGCAGATATTTCCTTTTTACATAATAATATATAACAAGTTTTGACAACAAATGTAGAGAAAATATCAGGGGCCAAATGCTTGATGAATCATTTAAGAAAAAATCTGGAGTGTCTCCACTCAACTATCTCGCAAATTTGAATTCGATTAATTAACACATATATTATATTTAAATTCAATCTAATTAATAAATTATAAATAATATTTATTAAACCAGCGCGTCTTTGACTCTTTGTTGATGGCATCAAGTCACGTGATTTGCAGTGTTAAAAAAATAATTCCGGTACTTTCAGCGATTCAATCAAGCTGAAATTCGATATATAGCAGATTTATACAATTTTTAATCATGTGAAGAACTATCAAACATATAAATTTATTTTTACGATCAGTTTAGAAGAAAAAAAAAATGAAAACGTAGTAAGAAATGACTCTCTTTCGGATGAGCTACATTTCTCAAAAGTTGATAGAAAACTACGAATTTTGAATAATGCCCGTATACCAAATATCATTATTCTAGCTCAAACCGTTTTTGCGTAATCTTGTCTACATACACACATACATACATACATACACACACACACACGCACGCACACACACATACACAGACAGACATTCATTTTTCTCAACCTTAGTGGAAATGACTCAGGGACCTTCAAAATATATAAAAACATCAAAATCTCGACATCGAAAATTTTCGTGATCGAAATAGAATACTGTAAGAGAAAATAGATCCATTTCTATTCATTTCATAATACAATATCTAAAATAATTTTCTAAATAAGATTTTCTTTGATAAATTTTATTCATTATCTTAATTTAATTAATGAATAGAATTTTTTTTCAATGTATCTATTAGGTTAATTACAATATCGGCTAACTTCATGTGTTGTAATTGTTACTAGAAAGATTGAAGGTTCTCCTAATTATAATCATAGTGATGATTATTTATAAACAATTGATTAAATATATAAAAAAAAAATTAAAATTCTCATTAATATAGGTAGGTGTTAATTTTATCTCAATTAATCAAAGAAACCCAGTCTAATGAACACCCTATACTACTAGTTTTTGTCCCGTGATTTGATGAGGACAGGTGAAAAACTCATCCTGTTCTTTTAACTGGTAGGTAGATTAGGATCGCGTAAGATCAAAATATTAGATGGTATAAGAGAGTTTAGAATAGAAAGAATTTGGATGGAGAGGTGGTTTAAGATAAATATGATGATTGTAGGGTTATAATCAACAAAGTTAAATCTTGATTCACTATTACCAAAGAGGCAGACTGATATTGAATTCTCAAGACAATGGACTTTTTTTTATATAAAATTTAATTAATTTTCAGATAAGATATTATTTAAATAGAATTATTTTTAATGAGAGTTTTATTTTTCTCGAATTGTATGTAATATCTTAGATAGGATCCTAACATGTGAATGAGAATAATTTATATCATGTGCCAACTAAAAATTTCCTGGATTTGTAAGTTATTTATTTATTAGTTACATGATAACAATTGTTGAATTAATTTGAACAAGAAATCCATTAACAAAAGGAACACCTTTCTTTCTCTTAATTAAAATTATTAATTGTGCTTTTGGCTCTTAATCATTATTCTGTTAAAAAAAATAGAAAAAAAATATTTTAACATATCCTATGATATGATTCTTAGTTGATTATAGTAGTGATAGTTTATTATATATATATATATCTTGTACAAATATTTAATTGTTAAAACAAATACTTTTTATTAATCCATGCAAGTTCAAATACATTTTTTTAAACTTGTTGTGAATAACAATTGTTGTTAATACATTTTTTTCAAATATTAATTAAATTTAATTAATTAATTTTAGTTTTATAAAAGAGAAAAACAAATTATCTTTTATAAGATATTTTTATCATGAGATACATAAATGTGTCTTGCAATGACTGAAGTTGATAAGTAGAGTTTTTCAAATATTAATTCATTAATTAAATTTATTTTTATATTGGATAAAATATTTTTTTCTTATATAATATATTTAGGAGAATATAAATAAATGTGTTTGCAATGGATGCAGTTGGTACATACCTTTGAATCGTATCTCGTTAAAACAAAAATGTTTTAATTAATTTTTAATACTTTATTAAATATAGTTTAACAGTTTTAATTAGGAATTGATTTATATATATATATATATATATATATATTACTTGTTTTCAATAAATTTTCTATTTTTATTAAAAAATAAATTAATATCTTTAAAAATTATTATGTAATAATCTTGCGTGAGTAATTCTTTTAGGCTTTTATTTATTGACTGAATCTAAAATATTTAACTCATATTTTTTTCATTATTATATATATATATATATATTTAATGTCTAAAATATCGAGCTTTCTCTGAAAACAAGCTCATTTCTTTAGATATTACGGGCAACAAGGTTTTCCCTCACGTGTCATGTCAGCTATTTCCCATTTGCCCAGCCGGTTTTTATTAAACGGGTCTGGTTCGTGTTTAGAACTTTTTGACGTAAAACTATACAAGTATACACGCTGAACATTGAGAGTTGATTGCATTCAACTCGACTATTTGACAAAAGAGAACGAGAAAACCGGGCTGATAGTACATATAATGTTTCATTCACATGTCAAGATATATAGAAGGGAATATTTTGAAGCCTTTCTATGTAATCAGATGTTGCCAGGCTTTGTGTTTTCTTGAGAATACCAATTTTCAAACTTCTAAAACTTGTCAGTTATTAAAATATAATAAGATCAATTCTTGTTTTAAATTTTTTAAATTTTATCATTTTGTTAATCTAAATAATATTTTTAGTGAATATAATTAATCAACAAAAATTATAATTTTTCAATTAAATATTTATAGGCTTTTATATATCCAGATGAAAATATTAGTTCTTCTAAATGTTTGTGTAGTTGAGTAACAGTGGGGCAGAAGTATTGGCAGAGATGAGTGGAGTATCTGAAAACTGAAAAATATTTTCAATCTCAGATGTGTCACTCACTTATTACATTTAAGTTGAATGAATGGATAGATGAGGAGGAAGAAGCAAATTGGACCTCTTTCTCAAAAATGGTTTTTAATTTTCAAAGGATTTTATAAAAGGTATTGTAGAAAAAAAGAGCAGATGGTGTTCAACAAACTCCCTTTTTTTGGGATTTATAACCCATCTATAAAATTTGAAATCGATCAAACAAACAGCGAAGATTGTAGAGCTGTCACACACACATATATACATAAACACAAACAGACATAATTTTAAAAATGTTATTGGTACTTTAAAGAGTAAAGAAGACATTTTTATATCGATGCTTTGCTTCTTGCGTTCAAAAATAAAAAAAAATATTCTTTAATAATTTTCAAAAATTAATTTTCTCTACTTAAATATATATTTATTTTGATTTTTGATTTTTCTAAAGAATATTTTCATTGTTCATTGAAATAAAGAAATATATAAATAAAAAGAAAAAAAATTAAGTAATATTACTTATTAAATTAATTTATCAGATATTTTGTATATATCTTCTCATATAAAATTTTTCTATTTTTTGTTTGTTTTGTTTTTGTTATTTTTTTTCGAAAATATGTTTGTCATTCTAAAAATTTTGCCATATGGCGTATAAAATTACGTTTGGAGGATTGCAGTCATACTTACCTATTATTATTCTGTCAAGCCAGCTGAAAAATGTTTTTCTACCCTTTCTGGAAAAGAAATTGACATCTACAGAATAAGGTTCCATAACCCTTAATCAAAGTTTCCAGTTGTCGTTTTTGGACCTAGGGCAATGGTCTAAGAAAATATCTTGAAAAAAATTAAAGGTGAAAACATAAGTACGATATGACAAATTTTTAATATTTAGAAAAACTTTATACTTTTAATAAAAATTATAATATAATTGATAGATACTATTATAGTATTATAGTAATGTAAACATAATTATAAAATAATATATAATTTGAGTGTTTTTGAATGAATATATAAACATAATTTCTTTTAATAACAAACTGTTATATTATATATTTAATATATATTAAATTAATTTAAAATGATTATTAATCTCTTTAATCTCTTTATTATATTTTCATATAATAAGAAATTAATTTATTCCTTATATACTCATATATATATAAATATATATATATATATATATATATATATATACTATATATGAAGCATAGTGTTAGAAAGAAGATTGATTTGCCTCGGTTTCTTCTGATGAATCTCTAGAAATATATTGAGGCGGAGGGAGGGTTCAATATCCATTAATTAAAGAAAAGGGCCTTGGGCGCGGCTCCTAACGAGGCGCTTATCGTGGCGCGGCCTTGTGCCCTGTGGGCGTTCAATCTTCATCAGGAGCCCTAAAGGAAAGTTGTAAATAACTGCTTTCAAAAAAAAATCCTTTTTAATTTTGCCATTTTTATTTAAAACATCCCAAAGGTTGTTTATATTAAATTTTATTCATATATTTAATTAACTAAAACAAAATTAATATTATTTATTTTTATGTCAGAAAATATTAGGTTTTATGCCTTTAAACTAAAAATAAATAAATATTATATTTTAAAATTAATGATAATTATAATAGTTAAATTTGACATGTTTCTAATTCTTTTCAATTCCAATTTGTAAAAAACCTTTCTTTAAAAAAGGGGAAGGTACCCTCCCCCCATTATTACCTCTTAGATAGATATTAATCTGATCAAAATAAAATTGTTCAAAAATTATTCATTCACATTAACAAAAGAATTAATTCTACCATTTAACCATTATATATATATAGGGGATATGTTAAAAAATAGATATCATAATCTGAATAATATTATAATATAATAATTTTTTGTCTTAAGAGAAGTTTAAATGTCGAATTTTCAAAATTTGCTCCCTCTAAAGTATCTTTATTTTTTTTTCTATTTTAGATCATTAATATTCTTATGTTTAAACAGCAGTAAAACATGTATATAATGTAGATATACTATGAACTAATTTATAAATATTTAAAAATAAATATTATTCAGATAACAATTTAAAAAATAAACAATATAAATAAATATTATTAAATTGTCTTATTTGTATAATAAATATTTATAATATATTATACAAATAAGACAATTATTATGCCGGTTGTATTATATGGGTGTGAAGCATGGTCTATGACCCTGGGAGACGATAGTAGATTTAGAGTATTTAAAAATAAGATTCATCGCAGTATTTATGGGTCAAAATAGTTAGGTCATCGGCGAATGGCGGAGACTACATAACGAGGGATTGCATGATCTCTATGCATCTTCAGACATAATTAGGGTTATAAAATCGAGAAGGGTAAATGGAAGAGGAAAGAATGGCGAACCAAGGACTCAGTGGGTGAAAAATGTAAGAACGGACATAAGAGAAATGGAAGAGAATACAGGTTAGGGAGTAGCTCAGATTAGGAATACTTGGAGAAATGTGGTTGGTGTGACCAAGAACTTTTGAGTTTTGTAAAGCCAAAGAGATAGATAGATAGAAGGTAATGATAGACAGAATATAATATATACCTACTTATAAGTTTTTTTTATTTGAAATTCACTTAAAATACTTTCCTTTTAATTCAATTATTCATGCATTTATTATTAAACTAAAAAATAATTGCCATTTCATAAAATCAAGAAGGTTGCGATCGGCAGGACACAGAGCAAGGTTGGGGAATGATAGACTAGAGAAAAATATATTGATGGGGATGCCACTTGGGAAACGTCCAGATAGAAGTCCAAGGACGCGGTGGGTCCATAATGTCGGAAGGGTCGTGAGAGAGATAGGAGAAAATAAGAATTGGATTGGTGTAACTTAGGATAGGGATATTTGGAGGAATGTGGTTGCTGTGTCCTATTACTGTCGAGTTACTTAGAGCCAGCCACAGACATAGATAAATAAATAAATATATTATAACAAATATATAAAATAGGCATATATAAATTTTTATTTTATTAAAATCAATTCTAAATTTAAAAAAAATTCTTTATTGGTTGAAATTAAAGCACATCTAACAATAAGTTACAATATACCTTTTAAATTTTAAGGTAAAGTGAAAAATGTTATTCTTAGAAAACAGTAAGCAAAAGAGCTTTATGTACATATTTTCGAAATATTATCTTTAATAGTTAAAATTCTTCGGTTGATTTATAAAATAAAAATAAAAAACAAAAACAAGGATTTAGAAATGCAGCGAGGAATTTACTTAAGCAACGCTGTCTCCGTTCAGTATGAGTGCTTATCATTTCGAGTGGGTCTTCGCCATTCGTTCTCGAGTTTCACTTAATGAATATTGCAAGACGAGTTGTTGTTTTAACTTAGAGAAACGTCCATCAAGATGGCCTAAGCCAATTCAAGGGCTGTACATTACCAGCCAAGTGGATAAAGTATGAGACTTGGATTTCTCTTATGGTGCCAACAGCTGCATACCCTAAAAACATGTCTTCACACAAATATAAATCCTACTTTTTTTTTTTTATTATCTTGTCAATTTTCAAGATGCTTGACATTTTAACAAATAAAAAAAAAACTAATTTAATAATTAATCATATTAATAAAATGAATCACATTCGTAAATTTCTCCAGGGATTATTTCATTTTTTTTTTTCTTATTTTTTTTTTTTTTTTTGTTTGAAAGTTAATAGCAAGTACGTTATATTTTATGTTTTTATTAAATTAAAAAAAAAATGGTTGTGGCGGAACGTGTAAAAGACTAGTAGAAGACTAGTGGAAGAGTAGTATTATAGTGGGAATATAATAATATAAAAAAAGTAAAAATTCGAAACGTTTAGGTATATAAAATAAAATTGTTACTAAGATTTTTTTTTTCTTGAAAGAAATTAAAATATGTGACTATTAAATTTTTTTTTTCATTAATGATATCCAACCCGTGTATATGTGGTACGCCGTTTCGACTTTAAATAATTAATTAAGGAAATGAGTGAGGTACTCTATACTTATACATAAAAACTTAACGTACTTTTTGAATTATTTTCCCCTGTTGGTAGTATCTTTTCTTTTCTTTTTTTATTTAGAAGCATAAAATAAGTAAATTATTCATTGAGTCTGCATTTATTTCGAATTTTAAGGAATCGATCTCATTCCCAACAATATCCGCCAATTTAAAAATTTAACAAAAGGAACCTTTTTCAACTGAAGAATTTTTATGGAATTGTATTTTTTTTTCTAATTTGCATGCCTTTTGTTGAATGTATATTTATCAGCCTGTCTGATTCAATTCGTCATACTTCTTTTTAAAGGAAAAAAAAACCAAAGAAATAAAAAACTACGGTTAGAGATTATAGGATTATAGAGGAAATGAAATACAACAAAAAAAAATTGAGTTTTTATTATAATAAAAAATAATTAATTTTACTTTTATAATTATATTAATATTTAAAATTATTAATATTATAAATGATAATGTAATTTTTATATCAAACCTTAACATATTTATTTTTATTAACATGCTTTGAAATTTTGAAAGTCTTATGACTAGATAATATAAAAAAAAATCAATAACTACTTACATAAAAATTTAAATTCTAAAATAAATTAGACACTTATTGTAAATGATTTTAATTTAATTTTTCATTAAAAAAAAGGGAATTTAGAAATTTGTTTTTAAAAATGCCATATTTTTACTTAAAAAAAGTAATAAAATATTAAAACAATTCAATTTTTAAAAAATTTTTTAACAGATTCCTCAAAACATATCTCAAATGTGTATAGGTCTAACTTATGGAACTTGAAGAAAAGATTCAAACCCCACTAAGTTGGCAAAAATTGAATATGAATATAAATTATATATATATAAAATAAATGACTGAAGTTGACTAAATAGGCATGTATGTAATAATCCATAATTAAATATTTAATTAATATTTGAATTTCTATAAATATTTTTAATATTTTACAAAACTAGGGGAGTAATTTACTTGTACAAAAAAAAAGAAAATTGAATTGTAATAATTGGCAATTTAAAAACGGTAATTGTACACTTATATGTATGTATGATGGATTTGTATATAACTTTACCAGTAGATTCCTTTTTTGATTTCAAACAAACTTTCCTCAAGAAATATGTGGCGGTCGCTTTTAATTTACCAGATAAAAAATATTAAAATTTGCATATAAACTAGTTAGATATGAGCAGCCATTTAATAATGTTTTATTGACTAATTCACCAATTATTAATGTATTCACTAATTTTCGGTTTTTTTAAGTTCGGTTTGGATATAGGAAAATTATTTATATTTAATTAATTTTTTAATCCATCATACATACATATAAGTGTACAATTACCTTAAAAATAAACTTTATTTTTATTTTTACATTTATAAATGTTGAAAGTAAATAAAATGAAAATGGGATTATAACAATACTATGTTTATGTATATGTTCCTATATCTATTATATCACTCTGCATTTCTGAATGATATGTAAATAAATAAATAATTTATAAATTAAAAAAAAAGATTATGAATAGTAAATTATGACCTTTTGTTTGTAACAATTGTATATTACTAAATATTTTAAGTATTTAAATCATGTGGAAAAAGTTATTTTTCATTTAAATAAGTATATCTATTCATAAGGATCAGTTTAAATTACCTTTCTAAGAAACAGCAATACTATTTCTCTTTCCGACCACATACATGTTGGCCAATTGACCGTTTGAATGGTGAAATTAATCTTTTTCTTTTTAATTTAAACAAAAAGGAAAATCAAATTCTAAAAATTAAATAAATTTTGAAAAGAGATTAAAATAGCTTTAAGAAATATTAAAAAAAAAATTTATCCATGAAAGCTTTAAGAAAAAAAAAAACAAGAATTTGGCATAGAAAATCAGGGGGTTTGGACACGATATTGGCTTCTTCGAGAATGGACATCACATTTTGATCGGTTGATTAACCTTCTCACTGATCAATATTCATGTAAGAGCCGACAGTCTTGGCAGCCCCATGGCTGCTTCCCTTCCTTGCATCCAAGGGCCCCTTTGAGGCCCCGACACTGCCAATTACAAAGTTAGGCTTAGTCCGCAACTGAGTCATGAATCTAAATTACCAAGACGCCGTACTTCGGTGCTTCATGGCGAAAAGTGGATAATCAGAAAATATGACACTTAAAAAATTATGCATTTTATTACAGACAAAAAAAAAAAAAGAAAAAAATAATAAATGCTATTTTTTTCATCAAAGCGTTTCTTAAAAATTAGCAATATTATTTTTAATATCTTTTTTTATGGGCCAAAATAATTATCTGAATATTAGTCTTTTGCTCTTCTGACTTTTCATAATGATGTCTGTTAACTTCTTTTGTTTTTACGATTCGAGATATAAAATTTAATTGAAACGAGAATGGTAAAGATATTTCATGTTCCCCTTCAAGAAAATTACGATGTGTGAAGCATCGAATTCATTTAATGAAAAGAGAAACCTAATAAAATAATAAATATATACTCTTTAGTTAAAATTATGTAAACGTTTTTCAAATATATTCTCTTTTAAAAATATTTTTTTTTGGTTTATTAAGTACATTTTTTTTTATAAATATAATTTAATTATATTATATATTGTAAAATTTTAAAAGATAGTATATTGAATATTTATTATATTATACAATATATATAATGCAACATGCAACTTGTTAAGTTATTTTTTTACTCGTTGACTGGCAATCACGCGCCAGCACGAGACGTGGTGCCATCAACAAAGAACCAAACATGCGCTGATTTGATAAATATTATTTATTAATTTTAATTTATAATTTATAATTAATTAAATCTAAATTAAATATAATATATGTGTTAATTAATCCAATTTAAATTTGCGAGATAGTCGAGTGGAGACACTCCAGATTTTTTTTTTTTGTATTGAACATGAGGATTAATTAACTACATTAACCTAGGTAAAACTTTTTCAATAAATTTATGAAATAATTATTTTATATTATCTTTTTAAAATGTATTTCTTTATTTTACAGAGCACATGAGATTTTTATAGGATATTTAATGATATTAATTTGAATTTGTGTTACTACATAGCTTTCTCCATATAAGTATAATATAATATACGATATGAAAAGTCAGGATGCGGCTCTCATTGACTTCATCCTTTCCCATTCCTAGTATTGTATAATATATTATTAAGTATATAGTGAGTTCAAGAATATTTATATTGAAATTAAATAATTATATATTTATTTTATTTCTTAAAATGTATTTGAATTTTAATTAAATTGACGTGTCGTTTATGTTTTCTAATTAATAAAGAAATAATTTAGAATATTTATTGTTTAATATAACATTATTCTAACACTTGTGTTTATTTTTATAATTAGTTTTTAAGACAATCATTTAAAGATTAAAGAGTTTAATGAGTAAAGTATAATTATACTTATTATTTATTTAAAAAAAATATATCTGAATAGTTCTAGTAATTGATGTTAAGTTCAAATTAATTATTCTCTAAATAAAAAAATAATAATTCTAATATAAAAATATGAATATGTATAATTTTCATGATAAACAAATTTGATTTTTATGTTATAAAAAATTCATTAATTATTTAATTATATATACCTAATATTGTATTTTATATATATTAATATTTATTATTATTATTAATGATAAAGAATTTAATATTCATAATTGAAACATATCGTTCAATCAAAATGTTAGAATATCTCTCTATATTTTTCAATCTTAGATGAATGTTGTTTCGTGTCCTTTAATCTCCTTGAGATATGCATGATATGCACGCGTATGTTAGATTTTTTTATTACAATTAAATGATAGACTAAGAGCAATTTAATATAGTATAAAAACCATAATATGATAAATTATATGTTTTAACTAAAATATAAACATTTTTATTACACTATCATCTATCTCCTTAATATTTAAAGAAATCTTTAGGTCGTTAATAATTCATTTTAAATTATATTCATCCAAATATCAACAAATACCAATTACTCTAATTTAAATGGTAATTTGTAATTTAATTCATAATTGGATGAATAGGAATATAAAGTTTTAATACAATATATTAGTATATATATATATATATATATATATATATATATTCGTATATACTTAAATACAAATTTTTAATCATTTCTCTTATATATTGATTGCCATTGAAAATTAAAAATTACAATTTATGTCTTTTATAGTTCACCTTAAAAAGTTATTTAAAAGTTTTTGAAGAAAAAAATATTTTATACTTATTTTTAATTTTCTTTGGATGATTCATTAAAGATTAATTTATTAACATTTTTTTTTAATATATATTATGAATAAAGATTAAGTAGACAGGTTTTTACATTAGTTGCTCTGTTTGGGGAAATATAGCATCTTAAATATGTTATACGAATATATAATTGAGGTTTATCAAATCATATAAATTCACTAGTAATGATATTAGATGAAATGAATTTTATTAGTCAACCTCCATCTACTTCTATGGATAATGATGAGTCTCTACGATATCATAAAATAAAAGTAAAAAAAAAAAATAAACTAGTATTAAACAAATTTTCAAATAGATTTAAAAACTTGTTTTACTATAATTAAATACAGGATTGTAACAGGAACCTCACTATTCCATGTATAAATAAAAAAAAAACTAGTACAAGAACATCATACTACTTTCATTAACAATATACGATAATTAAGAAAGAAAAATATAATTTTTACACACTATATTTGTTATAATTACTTATTTTAATTTAAAATTAAATAATTCTAATTATTAGTTTTTAAAATTGGTATAAATGTAAATTCAGTTTAAATTCTTTGAAAACATAAACAAACCTATAGATCGAGGTAATAAATTCTAATGACACCATGGTGATGGATATCTTGAATATAAGTATTATATATAGAAAATTTTTATATAGAGATTTACAGAATTTATATATATAATTTTAAAAAATCTCCTTGTCAATATTTTTGAATAATATGAAAATATCGCATTCGTTGCGGAATATGTACTCTAATAGGATCTCAAATTTTTCAATTTTCATTAAAAGTGGGAATCTTAAACAAATTAGTTCAAAAGTATTTTGACCAAGAAAATCATCTTCTTAAATTTTCTATTTTTAAAAACTATTTTTGGAGATGTTTCAGAATTCTGTGACGGGTGCGATATGTGAAAAGACTTTTTTTGATAAATATTTATTATTATTTATTTTTTTCTTATGGTGTTCTTAAATGGAAATAGGAGATGACCCTTGTCCAGGTGGTTTTGGGGGCGTAATTCTCTTGGAAGCATCAGCATCAAGTTCAATGAAGCCCAGGTCTGTGGTCGGTTTAAAACCCATTTCAAAGGGACTGTCATTGTACCGCACAGCCCTTGGGGTTCCCTATAAAAATCCTCTCCCCTCTATCCTTCTACGCGTAAGCTCTATTATTTTTATCTCACCGAGACTCTTGTTAGAGTATCAAAAGAAAAAAAATACCAAAATTTATAAAAAAAAAAAAAAAATCTTTGGAGAATGAGTTTAGATTATATTCTTCGAAATGCGAATACAAGAATGAATAAAATACATCCATGCACCAAGTGTCAAGGGGCGGACGGAGGGGTTGAAAGCTTCTCTACGATCCAAATGCAGAGACGATAAATTATCATGCATTAACATAGTGACACTTGGCAAACATTAATCCCCAATCTTACATTCAAGGAAAATTTGAAAAACAACCTTGAAGCTTTATATTCTTGATTTAATGCTTATACATTTAAATATAAAATTTTTCATATTTATATTCAAAATTATATTTGAAATAACATATTTAAATTTTAAGGTTATATTCTGATTAGTAATTAATTTCGAATGAATTATTATATATTTTTATTGGTTTCAAACATTTTTTGTTAAATTTTTATTAAAACTATTTTTAAAAATGTATTATTCTAAAAAAATATTCAAGATATTATTATTTATTTCATAATTAATGGTAAAAAATCAAAAATTCAAATTTTTAAGTTGTATTTGAGAGTAAAATTAATAATAAAAGAAATTTAGAAATGTAAATATAATTTAGAAGTGTGTTAGGTTGCAAACTGAAAGGAGCAATTAAATATATTTTGAAAAACTGTTTCTAAAACTTTATGTAAAGAAATAAATTAATTAATAGAATTTAATTTCTATTTGATTTACTATTGTATATTATTTTATCAACTGTTTTATTTCATTTGAAAAATTAACTTTTATTTACCAATACTCTATTGACATTTCGGTATTTTCACTGATAATTCTATCATTTATATTAAACCTTTAATTCAAAAAACATTAAACAATTTTAAGAGCAGCCTATATCAGTATATCAATAGAAGATAATTTATTTATCTATATATATCCGAAGAAGATTGTTTGCCTGTTTGTCTGTTCGTCATACGTTTCCATACAAATTTGGTATATATTAATGCCTAACAATATAGGTATATCATAAAAAAAAATCTAACTTTTGTATATCGTACTAATGAGAAGTCGGTTGCCGTCTAAACGGGTTAAAGGTGCTCTATAGTTAGTAGAACGGGTTCTCTAAACCTTTGATTACCAATTTATATAAGAAATATTTGTATTATTTTCCTTAATAATATATTATATTTAATATTATTTGTAAGTTATTTTTAAAATAACTTTCAAATGTTTTAATAATTTATTTTTATATTTAGTAGACTAGTTTGAATTTCAGTTTTAATGTATGTGAAATTAATTTTGATCCGAATTTGATAAAACTCAAGTATAATTTTTTTTAATAAATTATTATAATCTAAATTTTATATTAATTAATTAATTCATTATGTTTATATTACTTATTACAATTAGTATTTCGTTGGTGTTTCTGTTAGAAATTTATTTTACTAAATAATGTTTTAATATTGGATTCATTAAAATTTTATCTCTTTAAATGTAATTTATTTGAATCTTCTCTCAATGAAAGAGAAACATAGAGAGGAGAGAGAGATGGTTAAAATTTTATTTATTTTCCTTTTAATCATGACCCATATATGTGTATATAATATACGTCACTAAAATTTATTAAAGAATCTTATGATATTTCCAGAAAAACTAATAAAAAGTTTATCCCATTTAATCAAATAAAATTGTTATAGTTGGTGATTATAATCAATTAATTAAACTTATTATTCTGTCTATAATAATATTATTTTTTATAATTATATATATATAGGGTATTATATATAAAATTCTCTTCAATTTTGGCCTATATTTCATTGTAGTGGTTTTAGAAAAAGTCGCCTTTATATATTTCAAATGCCATTTATTTTATTTGTATAGAATTTGTCTAACAAATGCAAAAGATAATGGTTCTATTGAATTTGCTCATTCTGTCCAAAGAATCATTAAAGAACCAAAAGAGTCTATAATATGTACCGAAAAGACCGGAACCTGATTATTGGTTGGATGCTATTTTCTGTCTGCTTCACTTATCGTTTTTCTCTTCTATACAAATTATATTGCTTAGGGTTGATCTCGATTGATATTATCAAGCCTGGCGCCAGACATTTTGTTTTATTTTACTTTTTTCCATCTAATTTGTCTCCGAACTCCAGCTGAGAGGGAAAAGGGGCAGGTAGATACATTTGGAAGACCCTGTTTATAATCATCCAAGGGATGATTTACTACCCCATGGTAATGACTACGGTTACATAACATATATTGACTCACACAAATACTATACCCATAGAAAATCTAATCAGAACCAATCCAGATATTTTTTCGAATAATAGACCAAAAGAAGGAGGGTTTAATCTTATAGTATGAAATAAAGTATAAATGGACAACCATTTATACAGCGTCTTCTTCTTCTTCTTCTTCTAGATGTTCGAAATTATATGGCCAATTCTCGCCTGAATTGCAATGAACTACGCATTTAGATAAGCAAGCAAAAAAGTTTTTTTATATCTTTGAAGAAAAGAGCTAGTGCCCTTCTTAAAAAAAAAGCTGAGGCTGTCTGCCCTTCTAAGTCGTTGGTTCGCATAAATAGTTGAATCCGAGGTGGGGCCACGCCCTGGGGCACCGCCCCTTACTGCTCCACAAGGCTTATTTGTATGCGGCATTCTCTGTGAAGAGTGAATGAGCCCTGAATCGCCAGCAGCCGTGGCGCCGCATGTCGATTGAAATCCAGTCAAAGAGATGGGACACCGTCGCCTCTCATTAAGTGGTCAACACTAATTAATCTTATCATCCGATGCGCAGATCCAATTGAAATGTCAGTAATACATTTAATTAGCAAGTGCTCTTTTATGCTTATAATTATAATAGTGTAGGTAGGCAAATTAATAGAATGGTATTTATTTTATTTTATCGAATAAAAAGTTGTTATTAATGAATTTTAATAATATTTGTTAATATTAATGCCTATTATGTATTTCCTACTCTTTAGTATATATATATATATATGGGATTCTTTACTATACGTATATATAATATATATATATATTAGCTGCTCCGAGCGCCTTCGGCGCTCTCCACACCTAGACGGGGGCTCCGCCCCCTGTACCCCCCGAGTGGTACATAGTATTTGGTTAAGAGTAGTAAAAGGTTTTCATCCATTTTGTTTCAATCAGTATATTACAAAAAACATTCATTTCTTTTTGTGTTCTTATTTAAAATATATTTTAATTTGATCACTAAATTAATTATATATATTATTATTGTATATATATATATTAGAATTTAAAATAAAAAGTTAAGTATTACAATAATTTTTAAATTCTGAGCAAATGTCAAATTATCGCCACCAGCGCCTCTATGATCTAGTATGGTAACTAAACTATTTTTAATTAATTAGCACCCCTGGACACACCTTAGCAATTAGCGGTTTTATAAAAGAAGTCTGACATGCCCTGAGACCTACTGAATATGCATAAAAAATTTCATAAGAATCGGTCCAGTCGTTTCGGAGGAGTATCATTTCAAAGTTTTGTGACACGAGAATTTTATATATAAGACAAGATATATATATATATTATTTAAATAATACTAAATTAATTTTTAATGTAAATTTTATATTCATGATTTTAATAAAATATAATTTTTTAGGATCTACGCTAAATCATTATACATTTATAAGAGATTTTATTGCATTAAATATTAAGTATTATATTTTAATTTTTGATAATATGATGAGGTTTGAACTCTTGTCCTCTTAATTCATTACTACACCATTTTATCACTGTATTTCAAGTTATTTTTTACAACTAAAAAAATGGAGAATTATTTAATAATTTAACTATTATATGTAGTTTGATATTCAAATACAACTATGGTAGTTTTCATTTTAATTGTCTTCTTCTTTATACTTTGGGTCTAGTTATACCGAATCGTCAAAGCATTATAATAAATTAAAAGAAATTATTTTGAAATAAAAGTTATAAAGTAAATAATTTATAATTTATTTTACAATAAATAAAGTAAATTTTATAATTTACAATAAATAAAGTAAAATTTATAAAATACAATAAATAAAGTAAATTTTATAATATACAATAAATAAAGTAAATTTTATAATTTAAAATAAATAAAGTAAATTTTATATAATTTACTATTTATTTATTTATAGAAATAAAAATAATTCTTTTAATCATGACTGATTATCTAAATATCAAGGTGTTGTAAATACCAAACTTTGAAATGTAATATATAAATATATATTTCATTGGCAAAAGCTTATATTATCCTATAAGTAGACTATGTATTTAAATGAAGATAAGAATATTATACAATCCAATTTACGTTCCTTCTTCTAATGTAAGTATATCAACACATGAAGATGTTCTAACACATCATATGAGTGAAATAAATTTTAGATAATGTCTTTTTTTAAAGAACAAACATTTATGATAAATTTAAATTGATTTTTATGTATTAATTCATTTTTTTTTTTTTGTTAATTTATTTAATTGTCAGATTTTAAAAATAAATATTATATTTTATGAATTTATAATATAATATTAATAAGGAGGTATAAAAGGTATTATATCCAGTTGCTGCTCAGCTCTCTACTGCTCGTTTAATTGAAAATTATATAAGGAGCTTAATTGTAAAATGTAAATATAACGTTGTATAACAATTAAACTAACATTGGGAAATTAATTAACCAATTTTTAAAAAGTTAAAAAGATATTTATTTAATTCCTAGTAGTACGTATTAAACTTAAAACAAATAAGTATGTGAATAAAATACATAGTTAGATTAAGTTTTAGGAATAATATAAAATAGGAACTTAAGGACCAAGTGCAAAAAATGAAAAATTTGATTTAAAATATTTAAAAAAACCTCTAATTTAAATTCCATAGACAATTGTTAATCTTTAAAAAAAATTACAAAAAATTAAATACATGTATATTTAGAGTAGTTTGCTTAATTAGAGAATAATTATTATTCAAATTTTGATGATCACACCTGTCATATCTATTTCATATGATTGTGATTTAAATATTCTTTTATTATTATTATCATTTCACATTAATAATATATCAGATATTTAATTGTAAAAAATAGAAATAAGTAAAGTTTATAGACTTTAGATAATAATGATTGACGATCAAAAATGCGATATACATCTTTATTAGAAAATAATTGGAAATTTTTTTATTTTTAAATTTATATAATAAGAAATTCTTAAAATCCAACATTTTACTGACATAATGTTGATGTCATTTATCCATAATTATCTCTTTATTGTATATTATCACTTATTTTATTCATTTTTTTGTTTTGTTTTTTTATTTTATTATATTTACTCTATTATTCATATGATTTGTTTTAGAAAATCAAATAATGATCTATGCATACTTATAATTAATTGAATGATCGATCAAATCATTCTCTAGATCAATACTTTTTGTAAAAAATTGTAAAGTGCAGGTACACATTTAAAGATATTATCAATATTGGTTGATTAATTTGTTATTCGAATTGAATAAAAAAATATGTGACTATTAATTAAATTCAATTACCTTTTATTCTAAGAATACCATTTTTTTAAATTTATTTTTAATTAAATTAGTTTAATGATAACTTGTATATTCATTATATTATTATCAACATTATAAATTATATATACAAAAAAAAAAAAAAAAAAAAAACAATTCGAAGCACGATGATTTTGTAAAAAAAAATCTAAAAAAAAAATGTTAATTAAATTTGCATTTGAGATGAAGGATAATAAATCAACTCGAATAAACAAATAATTTAGAATGTACGGAGCACTAATCTCTTAATTATTAATTTATTTTTTTATCAATTTTTTATTTTTTAGTATAAAATTACACAATTTCTTAGAATATTATTCTTTGCATTGGAAATATCATAAATTTAACTTGATCATAGATTTCTGAAACCAATTTATCAATTTATTATTTACAGAAAAGTTTTATTTCTTGTGCAAATTTTCTCTGAATCTATAATATTTAAAGTGATCCCTCAACATTGACTCACCCCCAAGAAACTGTCGCGTCTTAATATATACAATAGATTTCAGTTTGTGTGAAGACCTACTCCGAGTTGCCTCATTTAATGGTACAGTTTCCAAGTATTATTAAACATAATAACACATTAACATGGTACAATAAAACAAAGTTAGGGAGGTGTTTGCTATCTAAGTACATAAATTAAGCTCATTATAAAGGTTTTTACCGCATGACTTTCAAAAAGTTATACAATAAATTATATTCATGTATATGGATTTATTTAATTAAAAAATAGAAAAAAAAATGCTATTTTTAATCCTTATTATGGTTAAAGTTAATTTATATGTAGCTGCTTCGGACATTTCAAAGATAATTAGTCTAATGTTCAATTTTTTTTTATTGTTTTTCTTTCCTTATTTCTCCTAAAGGAAAAAAGTTTTTGTTTTAAGAATCTATAATTTATATTTCGGTAGTTAAAATACAATTATAATTTCTTTTTTTTTTTTTTTTTTTTGTATAAAATTTTGACTTGAGTAAATTGTTTTAAATAATTTTAAATTAGTTGATAGAAATATTTAAATAAAAAAAAAATATTATTTTAATTTATTTCTCAAATATCACAATATTATTTATATTTTAAATTAGTTTCTATAGTAGACACTACATAAAATAGGGTTGAGGGATGTAAGATAGTCAAAAATCAAAAACTTTAATTATTAATTTATTAATTTGAACCTTTATTTTCATTCTTTTACTATCTAGCCATGATAGTTTTGCGATCACGAAAATTTTCGATGTCGAGATTTTGATGTTTTTATACGTTTGAAAGGTCCCTGAGTCATTTTCACTAAGGTTGAGAGTAATGTCTAATTGTTTAAGTATATTTTCAAAAAATATTAAATAATTAATAATGTCTTTAATACAAAAGTTATTAAAATAATAGAAAAGTTTTAATTCTATATATGTAACCAATGGCATTTTCACAATATTTCCGAAACCACCCCTCGTTCATTCTCTTACCCATCTCAACATAGATAGACACGCCCACACCCCCTCCAGTTTCTATTCCATCAGTGGAGTGTTCGACTAAGACAACCGTTGTACAACCCTTGAGTTTATAACTTCAAGAGAACTATCAGGCAGTTCCATACTCCATACCTGCTTCAGCGATAAAACTCTTGTTTAAATGCCACCACCTTGCCTGCTAACTACGCGTTTATTTGATAAAAAAATTGTGCATATTAAACTTGCCATCTCCCAAGCAGTTTATTGTAATGAATGAATTAATATTAAAATATTAATTTTTCAATAGAGAATGTTTTTTAGAATAAATTAAATAACCACTTTAATATATATATTTAAATATTAAATATTCCTTCTTCAGTTGGTTTAATGAAATTTTATCTTTTTAATTAAATGTCTACAACACTACATTATAATAGTAGGCTTGGTGGGTGGCGTTCAAATTCATTGAATCCCCTTTGACAAATATTGAAATGACCCTCAACGATGAAAACTCAGATTTGGCCCTGTTGCTTTTCCACTATTTCCAAATCCTCCATTTACCGCTTCTCTTTACGCTTCTTGTTTAGCATTCAACCAACCGGAATGCAGGTGTTTACGCAATAATGATTTTAACGTTCGAAAATCAAATATAATGGACCATTTGAGTTATATGAGTCAAACATAATTGTAAAACCCAAATGCAACAAAAGTATAGATAGAAAAAGAGATTAAAGTATGTATACAAAAAAAAAATATATATATATAATAATAATAAATATTAATACGACCTTTTTACATTGTCATTTGAATAAAAAAAAATCACGATTTATTAAATACTAATCTGAATTTAATTGATAATTTGGCTGAGTATAAAAGAAAGCGAATTTTATTTGGTTGAATAAAATATATGATTGCTTAGCAAAATTTATCTTACCAAGGTTAAGTCTAGCACGATTCTTTAGAAATGTTTAGGACTCACTATGACAGGTTATAGAAAAATAATCATCACTTTAATGAATTTTGAATTTAAATTGTAATTCATCATATATATATATATATATATATATATATAAAGATGAAGAAACTTGAAGTACAATCGGCCTTGGATTATATGATTGGATCAAGTTATCTTGAGAATCTAGAATAACCAAAATCTCGTTAAAGTTTATGTAGTTGAGTAATAACTTACAGGATTCGATTCATTCAAAAGTAAATAATATCATGTAAATAATGAATGTTCTACTCAACAAGATATTGACAATAATAAATAAAAAACAAATATTGATTAGATTGTTTTATCAAAATATTCTTCGCGATGAACAAATACGTTTCAAACGAATTGCATAAAACTTTTTCAATTTCAATTTGAAGTATAGCGAATACATGATACAACGGATTCTGGAAAGAATAAATATAAATGATTGTGGTATCACATCATGATTGAACAAGGTTTGATCGATCAATTTTATGTTTTGATCCATCAAATACATAGGAAGTTGTTTAGGTTGATTTGTGTCATAAGAGCTGAAGAATGAATTCTGGTTGTTTTTCCTTATTTCATCAAAGATTACTACGAAATCATTCAGAATTGACCGTTTATCCCATTATAATTCTAATCAATAATAAACTCTTTCCAAAAAAAAAAAAAAAATGAAGCATATTTCAATTGCACAATTTATCAAGAAAAGTAAATATATTACATACTATTTATTTATAAAATAGACAGACCATTAAAAAGATATATGATGTATTTCATATTGATTAATTTCAATTGAAATTAGACATTATCAAGGTTAAATATATATTGAAAATAAATTATATTCATTTATCTTAGTTTTGTTTATTCAAATATAATTTTTAAGAAGTAGTCATTGCTTGTGCCATTATTATTGATTCGTTTAAGATTTTATATATTCTTTATTATTACTCTGAAATTAAATATCAAAAAGTGAAAAATAGCTAAAAAAAATAATAATATTTCTTTAAAATTAATGTCATTTTATAATATGAGTTTTTAAATTTTACAATTTGAAAGTGTAATTTGATGATAAAAATCGAAAGTAAAAAATAAATAAATTCTTTTCATAAGATTTTAGAGGTTATAATTGTATTTCGATTATTAATAATGCAATTTAGTTATTTAATACAAGGTCAATCAATTTAAATAAAAATGATTAATAGTTATTTTATGTATATATATATATATAATAACTAATTATTATTTATTATAATATAATATCTAAACGGAAAAAGGAGAAATTATTTAAATTTACTTCCCCTGGATTGATTCAACAAATGATTAAGCCTTAAGGATACTTTAACCCTGCCTTGAACTTGTAATGACTCACCAACTTCACGGTATATGCTAGTGCCAGTAAATCAACCTTTAATAGAATTTCTCAATCAATAAAGAGCATCATTATTATGATAATACGCATAATTATGTATAACTATTAATTAAGTTATTCTCTTTAATGTGTTGAAACACCTTCAGGCTAATGTACACTAAAATTGGTTTATTAAAAAAAGAATTTTCCAAACTTTTATTTGTGTAACTATTATTTGCATATGATTTCGAATAATTATTTTTTATTGAAATTCGTTAATGTAATATTTATATTTAATAAAGAATCAGCGCCAGTTTAGCATTTACGGTGTCCTGGGCAATAGAATAAATTGCCGTCCCTATATTTTTGTAAAATTTATTACATTATTTATCAAACTACCGCCCTTTAGATTTGCTTTCTATTACAAATGCCATGTTCGCCCCGGATGAAACTTCAATTACCTTTAACTTTTTTAAGTTGTTTTCATTTCGTTATATTCATAAGAAAATACGGTACCTACGCATTCCAATGAAAGTGAAAATCATTGTTTCAAGTTACTATATTCTATCCACAGTGTAGTTAAATAGAAGCTTATAAATCAATCAATAATAATTTACGACTTACCCAAAATGGACAATGATACTTATATTGTTTTTGAAGGAAGATTTTTAAAAATAAAATAAATAAATTTTAAAAAAGGGACAAGGCTTAAAAAAGTTTTTGCGTATTTCAATTATTTTTTTAATATTTAATAAGTTTACTGTTAAAAACATCAGAATTTGATGGATAAATTATCTACGTTTTGAATAAATAGATTAATTAATTAATAATTTAAATATTATGTAAACATGATAAAGAGGTAAAAAATAGCAAAAAGGCAAAAACTAAACTCGATTACAGGATAATAAAAAAAATATATACCGGTTTTTAATAGTAATAAGCCTTTTTCATTAAAAAGAGAAGTAGTAAATTATTTACTATATTTAAATTATATAAAAATATATATAATATTATACTATTTATAGAAAAAATATGATACATAAATACAATAATTTAAAATATTTTTTGATTAAATTAAAAAATAATCACCTGAAATAGGAATGAAATTATTAATCAAATTAAGCCATTTCCTCTCCATTTTCAAACAATGCTTTTGAATTGAATTGAATGAATGTCATAGATATGGTTTTGCTGAATTATCCCCTTGATAACTAATTATAACTATTTGTAAATTCCATATGGAAATTAACGAGCCGTATCATTTAATACTCCAATGGATAAAAACTGGACTTTTAACTTTCTTTGCTTTGAATTCAAAACAAAGCTATTATTTTCATATTAATTTTACGTGAATTCTTTTTATATAAAAACAGAATAGAAATGATTATATATCATTATGTGTAATATTTTATTTTAATACAAATTAGCTTAAATCCAAAATATTTATTTAATAAATTTGAATATATATATATATATATATTGAAGAAATATTTGAATGATTATGTGATCAAAAAAACATTTAATGACTTACTAAATACAAATAATTAAAAAAAAATTATATCTAAAATTGATAATTTTCAATAAATAAATAATATAAATTGTGAATTTATAAATTAATATTTGGATAATATAAATGATATGATGTTGATGATGAAATATGTTGTTTTTTTTGGAAAATTATTGTTATTATTAATATTCTGGTAAAGTGAAAAAGGTAAAACAAAATATTTTCTATTGAAAAAAATTTTCAAATTATTAGCATAAAATTATATATAAAATAATGATTTTACTACCAATTAAAAATTCCGAACTATTAGATTAAGTACATATGAATTTATTTATTTTTTTGTAAATTTATAAAATTTCCTAACAAAATTCATTATAGATTAGCGAATAGCATATATTAAATGTTTTGTGTTTTGTATTTTTAAAAATACAGAAAAATAAAATAAGATAAAATTTATTAAAAAAACAAAAAAACAAAAAAGAATGGTACTTTGGGGATTTGTCCCCATGGACACCATTTTTTAATCCCTTTTTTGACTATAATGAAAAGGGAAAAAGCAAATGTTATGAATATAAATGAAGAATATAAACACTCTTTAACAAACCTTATATTTATTTGCATAAATTATTTTCAAGACCTAATGTCAAATTTAAAAAAAAACTATTTTATAAAAAAAGTTAGGATTTGTTGTTTGTCTTGAATGAGTAAAATAGAAATAGAGACTGATTGAAATGTTCAAGATTAAAAGGAATTTAATTAAAAGCCATGTTCTCTAATTATTGTTCAGGGCCGATTCTCGATTAAAAACGACCCATTTAAGGTTTCTCATTTCCTTGAAGGAAAATTTCATTAATACAATTCTGTTTTAGTGTATCTAATTACAAATTAGAAATAAAATTATTGTTATTTTTATTTTATAAACTGATATCTCACAATTCACTTAATTTTAACTTAATGTGTGTGTGTGTGTGATAAAATATAATATGTAAAAAAATTAACATTTTTGAAATGGAACATAATTTTAAAATTTAAAATTTAAAATAAAAATTATGTTCTTCTTGTTGATATATGTTAAAAATTAAAATTTAAAATATTCAGCAAGAGGAAAATATGGTTCCTAGGCCCCAGAGACACTATTTTTTATTCCCTTGAGTCTAATGAAAAGGGACCCATAACAATTTTAAATTTTAAAATACCTAATATAAATATAAAAAACTTTTATAAAATAACGTTTTTCCAATGGACTAAAAAGAATAAAATAATTTTTCTATAAGCCTGACACAGTTTATGAATGAATTGCTTCATATTCAACGAAAAACGTTGGGCGTATTTAGTTTTATTTTTTTTATATGAACAATCAAGTCAAATTTTTGTAATAATAAAAATTTTATTAAACACATAAACTGACAAATTTTTTTATCATGCAATAAAATTGATAGTTTAAGAGCTAAGAAATTAATTTTTTATTATTTTTCACTGTAATATACTTATATCAACGTATGTGTCAAAATTTAAAAGAATTTTTATTAAATTTACATATTATCAATCAAATCCAAAATGGTTGATTATATTTGAAGAAATAGTGTAACTTGTTAATGAAGTCTTTTAGTGTGGGATGTATCTTAGTATATATATGAATTATAGCTCTATAAAGGAAGTTAATTGAATAGAAATCAAATGAAAATAAAAGCGCCTAACGTTTTTAGTTGAATAAAAATTTCAATTTGTCAAAAGAGCTAACAGACAGACAGAGAGACAGACGACAAGTGAAGTTAAGAAAAACGTTATAATATATCACCAATTACATATTACAAAACTACATATAATAGATATATTTTAAAATTTAAAATATATCAGCAAGAGGAATAAAAGATAAAAGACAAAAACAGATGTGCAATAGAATATCTCCATTTTTATTTCAGAAAATAGTACCAGCACTGATAAAAAAAGAAATATATGTTGGTTTTAAATAAAAGGAACAATACATATACATTTATTATTACCTAATAGAAAGCAATATTTCTTATTGAATAATTAATGTTTTTTGTAATTAAGTAAATATGAAACATTATTTTTAATCTATTCTAATAATATATTGTTAGTTTAATTTTTTGTTTTATTTAGATTATAACTATGTTAATACATATGTTAAAAAATGTTCCAAAAAATTATATATATATATATATATATATATATATGTATGTATATTTGTAAATTTTATTTATTTTCTCAAATAATATCTAATTTTTAAATTCTTCCGGACAATTTCTTCGTAAACCAGTCATTTCTATTATTTATTGGTTTCGCAATTACAAATGTGAGAGCAAGTTAATAGAATCTCTTCCCACTCTAATAAAATACAAAAAGAGATGATTCTACAGATATGATTAGAAGAAGAGCTGAGAGAATATCACCTGCTAACCTCCGTTATGCTAATCATTGTAAGCTTTTATATAAATCTTCTTTTTGTCTACAAAGATAGAATGGTACTTATATTTACTAATTTAAATCGAATTTAAATATTAAATTACAAGGATCGAAATTTCCCGTAAGATATTAGTTATTAAGAAATTTTTTTTTCATATAATATATTATTATTATTATTTATGGTGACTAAACAGATTTTTATTCAAAAATCAAATAATAAATAATTAGAATTTCTATTCTATTCGAGTTAATTTTTGCATTTAAAAATTATTTAAATTTAATTATATTTATATAAATTATTTAATAAATAATAAATAAGAATAAAGTTCTTATTATTACTATCATTAAGAATTCTTTTTTTAGAAAATTCAATTTATATTTAAATAGGTATACATATTCTGTTCTAAATTTTGATTAATAATCTTTCAAATCCATTAAAAAAATTTCAAATTTAATTTTAAAAAAAATATTATCTATATATAAATCAATATTCTTATTTATTTTCTAAGAAAACATATATAAAGAAAATTTTAAAACAAATTTACCTAAAAAAAAATATTTGCTTATGAATGAATGATTTATTTCTTAATGGGATATTTTAGGTAGATTAAAAGATAAATTATTATAATGGATGTCATTGAAACGTTCTTCCTATCATCTTGCAAAGTAAGGGTTGAATCGAGGGTGCGACCCTCCCTGGAACCATAATGATTTTACTTTGAATTAATAGGAATTTAGATAAGCATTAGTAGTGCCATTACAAAATCGAACAATGTTTCGTTTGTATATTCCAGTTGTAGTTTAGGGTCTCGGCATGGATAGTAGGAATTCTAAAACCAATCCACTGTCCTCTAATGGTCAACATTTTCACAAAATTCCAGTCATTATAGATTATAGAAGGAGCCACAAACGACCAATAATAACGATAGTTATTTGTCTCACTCTCTATTTATAATGTTATCTAGGTCTAATAGTCAGGCAACTCAAAAAGCTTTACTTGGCGAATCCGTTGTGAAATTGTAATGTAATTCCAAAGTTTGCCCTTTTAAATTTCTTCCCTTTTCCTTTTTGCCAAATAGCACATTAAGATTGGCGCAAATGGGTTATTTATTATTGGGATATGGAGTTATAATAAAAAGAAGAAATTTAATCGTGTTTATAGAATAAGGAGCAAACCATTTAATGATAAAATATCATTTTCTTTTAAAAATCTCTTTAATTTATTTTTATTTTCATTTATGGATTTAATTTTAAAATAATTATTTGACTTGATTGTGTGTGAGAAATTAAAATATATAATTTCTTTTTTTTTATTAAATAAAATAATTCAATTAATATATTTTATCTATATTATAAAAATATGAATTATGATTATGAAATAAATGGGAGGCAAGAAATTTGATCATGTGGTGGTAGTTGAGATAAAATAGAAGTTGTTCTAATAATACATAGAAATTAATCTTTTTAAATTTTTTCATTAATATCGGTGAAAAAAATTAAATAAACTTACAAAAAATTCAAAAGAAATTATATAATTTTCAAACAGGCTCAATTATATTTAATATATACGATTTATTTAAATGTAAATACAAAATGAGAGATAAAAAAAATTTTAATTTAAGAAAAAAATAATATGTCAATGTACTTAAACATATTTGGTTCACTCCATTAAAATAGATCTGATAACATATATATATATATATATAATGATATATATTCCGATTTAATATCGATAAGTTGATTTATTGTACAGTATATAATTGAATTAAAAATAATGTTTTTTTTTAATGATAAAATAAGATTCAGTAGAAAATATATAAATAAATAAAAATAATAAATCTATTCTAAATAAAAAAAATGAATAAATTAGTTTAATATTCAATTCAAAATTCATAAAATTAATTAAATAGTTTTTATGAAATTATCTTGAATATCAAATTTAAAACTTAATCTGACTTATAAAAATATTTTTTTTAATTTAATCAACTTTTTTAAATAAAAATTTAAATTTTTTGTGTCCATTTATTTTTATAATTTAATATTTAATACATATATTATATATTAAAAATAAAAAACTAGTTTTTCTTTATCAAACATTTAAGTATTTTTAATTATATGTAAATAAAATGTAACATTAAAGGAAACCTTTCCGTTTGCTTTTATAATATATCAATAGTATCTTGTCGATTAAATATACCATGTAGGTATATATATAAATCTGCCACATTGTCTTAATGGACAATAGCTACGGGCACCTGTCTCCTGCAGGCGCATTCATCACCCACCATGGCTTTATTAACCTGGTCTCTCTCTCCGGCTTATCATTGTTACTATCCTCTCATGTTAGCGTGCTCACTCCTCAATGAGTCTTATCTACAAAATTCTTCTCTTTTAAAAAAACATTGATCTATAGATCTATACTAAAGTTTATATTTATATTACTAGATAGGAACCATTTTATTATTTATTTTCTTTTTCTTTTTTTTTTTTATATAAATATAGGTTTATTTCTAAAATAGATAAATCACTTTTGTTTTTAATTTATACCTTTCTAAGGTGTGATTTTTATTTTTATATTAGTATTGGTATTCATATAAATTAAATATATATGATATAAAGTCAATCGAATTGGATATTTTAACAGAAATAAACTTTTCCCGATTCAAATAACCCTTTTTTTCAACTAAAAGGAAAAATATTTTTGGAAAAACTTTTTTATTTCCTGAAAACGTATAATTATTTTTATCTACACGGAAATCGTATTTAGCACTTATATTTAATTTTAGTTATTTAATTAATTTGATAAAACGAATTGAATTTTATTTATTTTTATGTTGAGTTTGATTTTATTAATACATTATTTAATTAATTTATATTAAGGAATGAACTTTTATTTAATTATATAATAGAAAAATTGTTTTTTAATAATAAAAGAATTATCTACATATAAATTATGAAAAAATAAGTTGACCTGTGGCCAGGTCCGAACCGACCGACGGTTTGAAATAAATTAATTTCCAGCTACAGAAACAATTTCAAATAATTTTCATATATCTATTAATGTAATAAAAAACAGATATGGATACATAAATAATAAATATAAACATTTTTAATTTTATTTTATTTATAATATATATGCAAGATCAGGCTGTGACGTCATGAATGGCTGGATGACGTCATATAATTTTAAATCAAGAAAAAACTAATAAATATCATTTTTCTCGAGGATAAAACCAATACAAAGTGCATGATTCGTGGTGATATATAAAAAAATCTCCTTTGGTGTGAAAATAACCCTTTCCTTCCTATCGTCGATCGCTAATACTATCACTTCCGGTTTCCGGAATTGCACCAAAAGTTGATCAATTCATCCCACTGATGTATTAAGTAAATATACCAAATTTCATCAAAATCGGTTGAGCCGTTCAGGCTGTACACATCTATACGGACGGACGGACAGACGGACGGACATCATGCTAAAAATACTTTTTTCTGTTTAGAAAATGCATGATTCGTGGAGATATGTAAAAATCTCCACATGTGAAATTTGGTGTGAAAACAATACCTCCCTTACTATCGTCGGTCGGTAAAAATTCAATGAAAATTACCTTAAATATATTATATAATCTACAAATATTGAATTTTTCCAGGCCAGAAATTTTTCTGTAGTAATTATAATCTATTTATGATTATCCTATATAAAAAAGTTTCGAACTTTTAGCAGACGGTAGTTTTAAATTATAAACTAAAAGTAGAAATTTTTTAAAGTATGTAGCTCAAAACATAATCATATAATATAATCATACATAATTGTATTTTAAAATAGATATTAATTTAGATAATTAACTTAAAAATACCATGGCAAAAATAAGTTGATATTTATAATTTTGCTAAATTTGATTATTTAAATTATCATTATTTAACCTCACTTAAACAGATATCATTATTTTGTATCATATGCATGTCAGTAATATTAAATATTAAAATAAATAAATAATAAAGGACCATCCTCTGCCCGATTCTGGAATGTTTTTCTTAACAGACGAAAGAATTAAAATCTTGATAAAAAGTGAGATGGTTTATAAATTCAAAATAAATAAATTCAACTATGAATGAAAAAATAACAAAAAAGTGTATTTACAATCACTCTCTCTCTCTCTCTCACACACACACAAACACACATACTTAGATATTTGTTAAACTATAAAGAAATTTCCAACAAAAGAAACTTTTAATGTAAAATATTTGAATTCTAAATAAATAATTTGAAATCAAATAATTATATAATTTATCAAATAAAATTTATAATTATAACATTTTTAATCAATTTAAAATTCAACAATGAAGAGTTATTAAATTCAAATTCGTTAAAAAAATCATCAAATGAATGAAAAATAACCATACAAATAAATTAATCTTAATTATAATAAAAATTCAATTAAATTAATGTTTTTTATGCATTAATATCAAAAAATTAAAAAATAAACAAATATTAATTTCAATTTTTTCAAAATTAAGGATTTTATCTAATATTCGTATGATAATATAATAAGAGTGATATTTATTACAGTATAATAATCGAAAAAATTTAACCAATATTTAAATTTAAAAATTATTCATCATTAATTAAAAAGTAAAAAAATGTAAATAACAAATATTCTGACTCGAATTAATCAATTCAATTGTTTCTCTCTTTATCGAATGGTATAATTAAATCGTTCTATTGTCTATTGTTGAGTTGTTAATATTAATCTAGAATCAACAATAGGGGATCTTTTCCAATGAGGGCGGAAAACAACAAAAAAAGTCCAATGATTTGAAACCATCGTTACAATGATCAAATTGACGAAACATGAACCCATTCTCTTGTTTGACCTAAATTTGCAATTTATAGTAGGGCGGTGATTCAACTTGATACATATCGATGAGTTTTGATCGTAGTAAAGAAGCGGAGATCGAGAAAAAAAAATCAGAAGAAAGAAATCCCGACTGTAGGAGAGGTTTTTGTTTTGCAGAGTGGTTGTCGCTCTGCGAGGGTCCAATCCGGGAGGCCGTTACCTCACTCAGACAGGGACCTCCCCGAAACTATAGAATTCCCTCGACTCACTCACTCCCATGTTTACTATTGATAAATAGTCAAAAAAATATACATCATCTTGAAAAAAGCCTGTCAAATGCTTTTGGCCTTTTCTAAAGGATCATTCTATATATACTATTAGAAACTCAAAACCGATTTCCTATGAATTGCCAAAGAATCCCTACTTATTTACAATTTTTAAATAACCCTGAAAATACTTTTCTTTCATTTATATATTCTTGTCAAAATAATATATACGGCTTATTTACACACATTTTTATAAGAATATATTTTTTCTTCACTATATGTTGAGTAAAGAAATAAGATTTTTAGATTTCTAATCTAAGCCTTCAATAATATATATATATATTAGATTGTTATAATTACATTTTAAAAATTACATTGTGGATTAATGACTATAAAATAATGTTTAAATGTGAAAGTTGCAGAAGATCAAATATGACAATAATAGCTAACAAACAAAAGGCAGTAGGTATCTGGAAGAAAATGACTGATGTTTCGGGTAATTGAGAACAACTGAACAATGTGGTCGTTACAATTTAAACAATACCTTCCCTTCCTACGTCGGTATGTAAAAATAAACCATTTAAATAATACCAATTTTTTTTTTTGGAAATCAAATTTTTAATAGGTTATATATATATAATTAATTACCTCTCTTTTTAATATTTCAAAAAAATTTTATACCAAAATAAATAAAAGTTTATTCAATGACTCATAACAATATTTC
Source organism: Labia minor (assembly GCA_963082975.1). Taxonomy (NCBI): domain Eukaryota; kingdom Metazoa; phylum Arthropoda; class Insecta; order Dermaptera; family Spongiphoridae; genus Labia; species Labia minor. Next base: position 52,841,712 of record OY720345.1, on the reverse strand, counting down.
AGAGAATAATTTATGTAATTAATGAAATAAATACAATAAATATAGATATTTTTTTTTATAATTTTTTATGTAAATTTAAGTAAAAATGAAATTGAATTTAGAAAAGTAAAAAATCTGAATCATCGAAATTTTTTGGAAAAAAACAAAAGAATTTATTTGCAATAAAACATTTAGGAATTATTATCAAAAAGCTTACCATAGCAATCACTTAAAATGACAGAGCTCAATCGATTGTTTTGACATTTCAAAAAAAAATATTAAATAGAATGATTCATTAAAAAATAAAAGTTAAAAATTGCATGAGAAATCAAATTATTAATAATTCTTCATTAATTTTTTTTATTATAATAAAAAACTCACATTCTTATAAAAAAATAATTTTTTTTATAATAAAAATTTCTAAAATTAATTTTCATTTGATGAATTTCTAGTAAACTTGGAAAAATTTCACTTTAAAATCAAATATTTTTGCTAATAATTAAACAATTAATCTCTTAATTTAACGAATAATAAAATTAATTTGAATAATTTTATATTATAAACATTTATCTAAAATTCAAACTAATAACATTGATATGGACCATCAATTCAATTAATATTCTTCTTAAATTTCAAAATTTATATTTTTTTTTAAATATTAGCACTTAAAATCTCATTTTTTTCTTAATAAATTATTTTATATAACTACATTTTAAACAAATTAAAATTTTTTATAGATATGATATCTTTTTAATTCTCTACACATAAAGGGGTTGAAATAAGTAAGGGAGAGGGGAGATACGAATTATGCCTGCCTATGCATTCTAAAAGATTGCTGGTAACACCATTTTTTAGTCTAAAATATCTAACTTTTTATCTTAGTAGAGTTTTATTAATTAAAGGGAGCTTTTTTGAACTATTTACTCACTTAAAAACTGGAAAAAATAATTGTTATATTTTTATTAATGAAAATCATTTGATTAAATATACATTTATTTAATTAGTTTTTGAATTTAAATGTTTCTGATAAGTAAATATTGTAAAATGATTTAAAATTTATTTGATTCTTTTTAATATCCGTGAACCAAACTTAAAGCGTGTTCATTTAATGTTTAAAATTTCTTTCTTTCTTTGTCTATAGTCTATACAATAAGAGGAAATGTTTAATTCTTTAATCGTATCGAAATCGAAATGTAAGTATTCTTAATTTGTACCAATAAAAATTGGAGAGAGTAAAACGAGTTTAGAACCCGGAGGCTTTCATTGAAATGAGATGCTCTAAACATTCCTTGAAATGAGTGGTAAGCATCTCCCTTTGGGTGCAGATAGAAAACCGCCCCAATGTCCTACTAAAAGCCATAGCGCCTTGCCATGTCGAGTTTATCTCCGTCGAGTAGGGAATGCTTTTTCATTACGACTACGAAGATAACCCGCCTTGGAATAGCCTCTCCCATACAATCCTGTCATGTGAACGAACAAGGCAAGGCATTTTGCCTGGGAGACGTGTGATGCATACCAAAAACTAGCCAGAAACCAGAGTCAAGCCTCGTTTTTACATCAACTATTTTCCAATGGTTAATTTCTTTGGACATTCCGCGGAAATTAAACAGTAAATTTTATATAAAGAATCTCTTTATTTTTTTTTATAACTAAACAATAAATGCAACAAAACAAAATACTTTATTGTAGGTATTTTTCTCATGTTAGTATTAAATAAATGATAAATCTTTTCAATGTTTAGAAACTACGGGTAACAAATCAAGCTTGGAAAAATCTTTTAGAAAGGTAGGGTCAACCAAATGATGTAAAAAGTTTATGACTTCTCTACATTTAGGGTATGGTACTCAGATGTAAAGAAAATAACGTCACAAATTGAAAGAAAAACAAATACAATTCAAAATGGTCTAAATAATTGATTGCCTATATAATAGTAACTATAAAAACAAAGCCAGTATAAATTAGCAAAAAAAAAATATTAAAAAATAAATTATTAATAATTTTAAAATATAAAAAAATAAAATGCATTAAGGAATAATAAAAATAAAACGATTAAATTTATGTTTAATATAACCCTTAAATTGAAGAGGAAATATAAAAAAAGAGTAGTGAAATCATAAGCGATATATTAAAAATAAGAAAAAAAATATAGTAAAATATAAATCAATAGTGAATTTACTATATTATAAATGAAGTAAAAGAAAGGTTAACTAATCATTAAAGTGGAAATTATAATAACTTTTGTAATTAATATAATAATTAATAAAGTACATTTTAATTTCTGTTTTCAGTTGTAACATAAATAGAAAAGGGATATTTGTTATCTCAATAATAAAAATAATGATAATATTAATAGAATAATAAAAAATAAGTTATTTCATTACTGGTTTGTATAATAAAAGAATGAGAGAGAAGGATCAATAAATACATATACTGAATTATTACAAAATGCATAAAGGAAGTTGATTAACAGGCATCTTTGTCAAACATGTAAACTCATGAATATACAAATAAGCACTTCACTTATGGACCCTATTAAAATAATCACCAATTTTTCTTAATGTATTATAATTAAGATAATGCACTCTATTATAAAATAAATGGAAAATTCTAAATAAAAAATTAATAATCTTTTTATTGAAATTCTTACAAAATAAAAATGATTTGCTTATTATATATATATATATATATATACTATATATATAATCATATAAAAATTAAACTATTTTTTTAAAAAAATAAATACAGTGGGTGATCGGTTAACGAACAGTTCGGACAACGAACAAATCGGACAATGAACTAAATCAAGTAGGGCTGAAAATATCTATAATGATAATGCTATTACCCATTTTCGAAATATCCTTTTTCAACGCCTTATAAACAGTTGATTAAAGTGCAAAATTATAGGTATGTTTTATTTTTTGAAATAAATAGAAAACATATACATCCTTTTTACGATCTCGCCAGAGATTTTGATGATTTTATACGTTCTGAAGGTCCCTGAGACATTTTCACTAAGGTTGAGAAAAATGTGTGTGTTTGTGTGTGTGTTTGTGTGTGTGTTTGTGTGTGTGTTTGTGTGTGTGTTTGTGTGTATGTATGTATGTGTGTATGTATGTATGTGTGTATGTAGACAAGATTACACAAAAACGGTTTGAGCTAGAATAATGAAATTTGGTATACGGGCATTATTCAAAATTCGTAGTTTTCTATCAACTTTTGAGAAATGTAGCTCAACCGAAAGAGGGTCATTACCTATAATGTTTTGATTTTTTTTCCTCTAAAGTGATAAATATATATGTTAGATAATTTTTAATTTGATTGAAGATTGTAAAAAACTGCTATATATAGAATTTCAGCTTGATTTAATCGCTAAAAGTACCCGGAATTATTTTTTTAACATGTTGACTGGCAATCACGCGCCAACACGTGACGTGGTGCCATCAACAAAGAGTCAAACAATGGTTTAATAAATATTATTTATTAATTTTAATTTATAATTTATAATTAATTAAATTTAATTTAAATATAATATATATTATTTAATCCAATTCAAATTGCGAGATAGTCGAGTGGAGACACTCCAATTTATTTAATTTAATGTTTAACGTCTCCAGACCATATTAATCGATTTTACATAAAAATCTATGGGGAATCGATGATCGGTTAACGAACAATTCGGATAGCGAACATAGTCTTGGAACGAATTATGTTCGTTAACCGATCACCCACTGTATATACTTTTAAAATTTTCAATTATTAAAATCAATTTTAAATTATATCTCAAATATATATATATATATATATATATATATTTATTTATAAATATTTATATATAAGGAATAACAAAAGAAATCCAAACATTAGTTAAATATAAATAAATATTTATTTTAGAATTTTAACGAAGTGATGTTTCGGTTGCCTAAGTCAAAGCCCTCATATAATGGACATTGTGGGAGGTCCAAAGGTGCTAAGCGTCCATTTAAATGTAAAGTTTTTTTTTTAAAAATAATAAAAAATTAAATAATTAAAGAAATAAATAAAAGTGTATATGAATTATAAATAATAGATGTGGATATATATAAGTGTATAATTCTATTTTAAAATATTAAATTAAAATAAAAAAAAAGTACAAATCGAATTAGATATAATATTTTATTATTTTAATGGTTACTGGTACTTTAAATATCTGAAATTTATTAGCAATAATATTTTTTTAAATAATTTTTAATAGTATACCTAATCAATAGAATAATTATTTTTTTTAACACAATAATTCAAAAATCAATGAAATTTTAAATTTTAATTTTATGAATAATAAATTTTATGTGATTCAATAAAATTTAAAGATTTATTGTTAGATGTGGAAGTTTGTCATTGTACTTTTCATGTTGATATGATTTTTCGTTTAATAGAAAGGAAAGAGAAATAGGATTCCTATGAGAACACATGAGAATCCATCATACAAAATTGTCAAAGATTTTAGACTTTAAAATGCAAACAATCGATTTTTTGTTTATCTTAAAAATAAGAATCTCCGTTAGGGTATAAACATATTATTGTCACTATCAAACTTCATTCTAGTGAAAATGTGTCCTTTGTACAATTTTCAAATGCTTGTCAATCAATATTGAAGGACACAATACTACCTTATTGATTTGTTTTAAAGGTTTTTCTATAATTATTTATTTAAAATTTTGATATTTTTTTTTGTTTTTTTTAATTCTAAAAAAATAAATAAATATAATCAATTCGTTTTTGAAAATAAAAAAGAGAACAAATAAAAAAAAAATAAGTAAATTAATTTCCAGCTACAGAAACAATTTCAAATAATTTTAATATATTTATTAATGTAATAAAAAACAGATATTGATATAACATAAATATTTTTAATTTAATTTTATTTATAATATATAATTAGGAGCTAGCTGTGACGTCATAAATGACTGGATGACGTCATATAATTTTAAATTAAGAAAAAAAAAAAATGAAGATGATTTTCCAATACAAAGTGCATGATTCGTGGTGATATGTAAAAAATCTCCTCATGTGAAATTTGGTGTGAAAATAACCCTTCCCTTCCTATCGTTGATCGCTAATACTTCCGGTAAAGTTGATCAATTCATCATACTGATGCATTAAGTAAATATACCAAATTTCATCAAAATCCGTTGAGCCGTTCAAGCTGTACACATCTATACGGACGGACGGACAGACATCATGCTAAAAATACTTTTTACTATCTCGTAAGAGATAGTATTGCGATCACGAAAATTTTCGATGTTGAGATTTTGATGTTTTTATACGTTTTGAAGGTTCCTGAATCATTTTCACTAAGGTTGAGAAAAATGTCTGTGTGTGTGTGTGTGTGTGTATGTGTGTGTGTATGTATGTAGACAAGATTGCGCAAAAACGGTTTGAGCTAGAATGATGAAATTTGGTACATGGACATAATTCAAAATTCATAGTTTTCTATCAACTTTTGAGAAATGTAGCTCAACCGGAAGAGGGTCATTACCTACAACGATTTGATTTTTTTTCCTCTAAAGTGACCGTAAAAATAAAGATATATGTTTGATAATTTTTCTCATGATTAATAATTGTATAAAACTGCTATATATAGAATTTCAGTTTGATTGAATCGCTGAAAGTACCAGAATTAATTTTTTAGCACTGCAAATCTCACGCGCCAACACGTGCCATAGTGCCATCAATAAAAAGCCAAACATGCGCTGGTTTAATATTTATTATTTATAATTTATAATTAATTAAATTTATTTTAAATATAATATATTATGTTATTTAATCCAATTCAAATTGCGAGATAGTCGAGTGGAGACACTCCAGCTAATTTCTATTAAGAAAATGCATGATTCGTGGAGATATGTAAAAATCTCCACATGTGAAATTTGGTGTGAAAACAATACATCCCTTAACAAATAAATAAAAAATAAACTTAATATATGAAATAGAATTTATTTTTATTTATTAAGGTAAATTTATTATATTTTAATTTTTACCGACCGACGATAGTAAGGGAGGTATTGTTTAAAAATAAAAACAAATATATTTTAATAAATTACCAATATAAAAAAAAATGCTAGAAATTAATTTCATTATAAAATAATTATGAAATTATTTATAATAAAAATAATTAGAAAATAATAAGATAATTATCATTAATATTATATATATATAATAAATATATAAAATGATAAAATTATTAATATTTCAAAATGGAAGTTAGAATTATACAATAATTGAGTTTGTTATCAATTATTGAATCAAACTAAATAATTTTTCTATTTTGTAGAGCTTTGGTGGCTGTTTTTATTTATAAGGGAATTTTGTAAATAAAACCACATATTGATATTTGTTATTGTAATTTTATTAAAAAAATACACGTTTCGATTGCTACTTCTGCAAAATTTTTCTATTTATTTTTTATTCCAATGAGAAAATTTGTTAAACTACGTGCTATTCGTTTCTATGGCGAAACCAATTAATCGTCATTCTATAAAGCTTGAAATTTCTCGCCTGAAAACAGTAACCAATTAACTATTTTTTTTCTCTCTATCTCTCTTGTTATACATTAAAATCTAATGCTTGGATCGACTATTTCTTTTTTTCCCTTACGCTTGATGTGCTAACCGGGTTCTTTCATTTTTTAACTGGAAACTACAGGAACCGGCCTAAGAGGATTTCTTGCTCATACAAAGTTCTCCAATTACCGGCCCGTAGTCCCTAACCGGCATTAACAATGAAAGAAACAAAAAGGCTTGGACGCCTCAACCCTTAACGTATCAAAAAATATATACCCTCATCTCAACAAGAATTCACATTTTTTTTGTCTATGTATTATATGACCTATTATTTGTTTAATTCGACTTAAGTCGGTTTTTAATGGATTTTCTCTCTCAAAACTTTAAAAAGGTTATATGTTTTTTTATTTTTAATTAAATATATTATTTGTTTCATTTTACGATAATATGAATTTTCCACCTGTATTTATGTATATATATTTCCTATAATAGTTAAATAAATACCCTCACAGGTAGGCTTTACTAATTATAAGCAAATGAAAATTGCTTTCGACAAAATAATTCATTATTTAAAGTTATTAATTGTTTGTTTTTTGGACATATAAAGAGATTTTTGATTAATTAGTTTAAGGGAGGTTATGTGAAAAATTGCGCCAATATTCTATTAAATTTATTTTAATTAATTTAAATCTTCTTTTTAAAAATAATAATAATAAAAAAAATAAAACATTCTTTGGATTAAATTAATTAAATACATGTATTATATAAGTATTCACTGATATAAATTGCATTAGTATGTTTTTATTTCAATTATTATTTTGAGGAAAAAAAAAGTGAAATGAAAAATAAGTAGATCATTCAAACAAATCAAGATATATATCTTTGTGTTAAAAACTAAAACTCCATCTATATAAAAAAAAAATTCAATGAAATAAAAATTAATTAGAAATCGGACTATCTCATTAAAAACAATATTGTAATTAATTAAATTCATTTTTATAAATTTGTTTTTTTTTTATTTTATTTTTTTGCTTTAATTAGAAAATCAATTACGGAATATCCAATAAATAAATAGTAAAATAAATATAAAAAAAAAAAAATAATTAAATGAATAATCCCTCTGTATAATTTGTTATTTTAGTATGAAAAAAAAAAATGTTCATAAAAATATAATTGATTTATCCCCTAATAGTTTCAATATAAATATTAATGAAGAGATATTTGTTCTGGGTTTTTTATTATTATTATTATTATTATTATTATTTCAATAATTTAAATAATTAGCATAGCTATCTATATGATATGGAATAATAAAAACATAAAGATTAGAAAAAAAAAATCAATACATAATTAATGTGATGTGAGAACGTTTGTGTGTGTGTGTGTGAATTTCCCTTCGGATTTTGCATTGATAGGATGCGAGGATCTAATTTTTTTTTCAACCGTTGACTATACTCCCCCTTCTAATTAAATTTTACTATTTCTGCCGGCGGGTGATATTTGAAAAGGATCTTTGATCCGTTGGAGTAAGCAATGAAGCCCCATTTGTGTGAGCTGCATGGGGTAAGCTCGACGCCAATGGAGGCGAACACCATTTGGCAGAGTTATTATCGTTGAAAAAAGGCGCTTGATGAAATGTCGGCGGTTCCAACACCCCACCAGACTATACTAGGGTATTACAAATCCAAATATAAACATGAACCAATGACAGAATTACAAAGTCAAATTAAAACCCATCGTCTCGATCCCATACTATACATAGAATATATAAAACATCTATTTATTTATCATTCAAATAGAAAACATTTCCCTTTCCCAAAAAAAAAAAAGAAATGAATTTCGTAAAATTTTCAATGTTGGCCTTTGTTTATTATGAAAATAGATTTAATCTTAATCAATTAATTTAAGACCTAAAAAATTCTTTTGAATTCAATCAAAAATGGTAAAATGGAACACTCGAGAATATTTGTATAGTTGTCAACAGGACAAAGGATTAATGTAATGTTCTAATTTGTATAAATTCAATTAACAAAACAATAACCTCACGTAGAGAATTAATTAATAAACTCTATTAACAAAATATTGAAATTATTACAAAACAATGCTGAAATTATTTTTTTCGATCAAATTAGTAAAATTTTTATATAATAATACTAATTATATTTAATATATACTTATAATATATATGATTTTTAAGTAATTTATATATGTATATATACATATATATTATTTCTTAAAAATTTTATTAAATAAAAATATAATATATATTATATCATATAATATCATTTTATTTTTATTGAATAATAAAGCTGAAATGATCTATTTGTATTCTGAAATAATTAATGAATTTTCTAATAATTATATATTTAAATTGGTAGATAAAATTAGAAACAATTAGAATAAAAAAAAAAAATTAATTTTTAAAAAGGAAATATATGATTATTATATCTTCTTACTAGAATATATATATACTTCAGTTCTAAATTTAAAATTAATTGAATCACCTCATTTTCATTCCTGATATTGGTTTAAATATTAAACTATATGAGATGGTAGATATAAATAAAAGCTAGTGTCATTATAATCAAAATTGAGTGATATTTTATTTAAAGATGATCGCGTGTTTTAATTCATGGTATGAATATCCACAGTGAATACTTAATTTTAAATTAGACTATTGGAAAAATTAAACTAAAATTAATATTAAAATATATAAATAAATATTTTATAATTTAATTTAGTATTTGCAAGATTTTCATATTAAACATTCATACTACTACTACTAATAATAATAATAATAATTTAGATTCATATTAATATTTCATATTAATTAAAATAAAAAAATTATGAATCAAACAATCCTTACGATAGTAACACTGAGAAAAGAAGCAATATTAGTAACTGATAAAAGAGAATGTTAATTTATAATATATATTAAATAATATTAAAAAAAAATTAGCAGAGGATAATTTACAAATATAATTATGAAAAAATATAAACTATTTAAAGTTGTTTATAAGTAAAATAAGCTATTTGTGTGTGAAATAGAAGTTATTTCATTGTATTTCGGCAAAATTTTATTATATTTATAACAATGGAACATTATTTTTTATTTATTAGAAATTAATTAGAATAAGTATTAAGTGTTTAATGTGAGGTTATGTTATGTTATTTAATTAATAAGAGATAAAATTGAGGGGAATTGTTTTTTTTTTTAAAAAAAACATTCTATTTTTGATTTTCAATAAATTATTTAATCGTTTTTTGTAATATTTCAATTTTATAAATGCATTTTAAACAACTTTTAAATATTTTTAGATATATTCGAGAAATTTGAAAAAATACATTTTTTTAATTAAATTAAAATTTGTTTTTATAATATAAATATAAAATTTGATTCAAAATTTGAACTATAAAAATTTAAAATATATATATATATATACTTCTTTTTTCCCTCCCCCATCTATCCATTGTTATTGTTATTGCTAAAACTAGGGGGAAAAAATAATAAATGTTTCCTTAGAGAAATTGAAGAAAAAAAAATTGCTGTTGTAAAAGTTACGGATATTAATTATAGGCGAGTGAGTGCGAGTAGTGTGACGTGAAGCTGGTGGCCGAGTTACAGTTCAGGCCGAACATAGCACATTTGCATAATGGATTATTAGGGGAGAAGGTAGCCAACAGAGAGAGATGGCAAACGTTCATGTGGCAGGTATAAATATGTACAATACAGTTGCTAAGGTTAGTGTACGAGCAAAAGGGAAGGGGAAAAAAGGCGATCCATTTTTTTTTACCGCTCCTTGGGTTAAGATGTTCGTCGAGATGAATCTTGTAATAAACAGGCACATCCATTCACAGACACGCCACACACATACTCACACACAGAGTAACATCACTGAAAGCACCACTATTAAGAACACACACTATATCCACTCTTGCGGGCCGCTGTCAACGTTCCAAACACCATCATCATTAACTCAGGCAAGAGAACTCTTGAATTGCACCATCCATCCATCTAGTCAATGCGCGCAACACCTTTAAATTAGGATAAATCTCAAATATTAAAATAAAAATGAAGAATAATCACTCTTTTACACTGAGACAAAAAAACAAACAAACATATGAATTACTATTAAAAGAAATGTAAATTACCCATATAGGTAATATTTATTATTATATTTTATAAAATTTTATTAAATAAATTGCTAAATCACTTTTAAAACAAAACACTTAATTTCCAAAATGTATTTAATTTTTTTTAAAAGTATTACATATACAATATGCATTAATATAATATAAATATAATTGAGGGAAATGTATTAAATTTTTAAATTATTGATTTCATGTGTTTAGATTATAACCTTATAATTTTGCATTTAAAAAAAACATATAAATTATAATAAATGTATATTATATTATTATAATTTATGGAGGTATTCTTTTAAAAAAAAGAAGTATAGTTCAAGAAAATTTATATATTTGTATATTTGTTATTCTAATTTTATTTAAAATTTTATTTTTTATATATATAGATAAAATTTATAAATATTAATAAACTATATTTATGTATAGCTTGTTTTTTTAAAATACAATATAATATGTATTATTGTATTGTAAAAATTTAAACTTTATAAATATTAATTTTATTTGTTTTTAAAAATTTGTAAAAAGTTATATATTTAGAATAATATCTCTATTTTTTTTTATTTAAATTAATAATATATATATAATAGGGTTAGAGAGGTGGTTTGTTTAATTATGATTAATTGCCGCATCCTCTGATAAAAATTAAACAAAGGGAAAGAAAGATCCAGAGTCGGATTCGATATGGATGCAGTGTCAGCCAACTAGAAAGAACCCGTGCAGCAGAAGCACTCGAAGCTACCACACTAAGGAATTAAAAGAAATTCAGATAAAAACGATCGAATGCTAATTAATAAAATATTTAAAAAAATAAATAAAAACAATGTAATGAAATTACCATTTTATGATGACGCTGTTATCAAGGCCCCAAAACATATCTAGAGAATGTCAAAATTGTATACTTCCTTATAGACCTATCTATCTATTCTATTTCAACTATAGATTAAACTAGTCAATTTTATTTTATTTTTTTATTTTTTTTATTCTTTTTATTCATTATTTATTTATTTATTTATTTTTAATTTAATGAATTTTATCTTTTGCTATTTATCTTTTTAAGCTAGCTATTTATTTATCAGGAAATAGGCAAATGATAGGGTATGTTGTTTTTTTGTAAATAGAAAATGCAAATTTATTTTTTATTCATTGAATTTCCATTTTATTCAATTCAAGGCACCTATTGATGGAGATTCTACTCCAGCCCAGTAGGCATCCATCTTTTAAAACCAGTTCTGACTCTTAAAAGGGTGGAAAAAATCAAATACAATGACCAGTTTTCAATATTTCACAAAGCAATGCAATTTATATAAAAACTAGCATTGTATAACTTATCTTTCCACTTGGATTGACTGATCCTATGGCAGAAAAGATGCCTACTATGATGGCATAGCTATACAGATTTATCATTCAGATTGATATTAAATTTCTAATTTACATTGTGAACAGTTATATACAATATGATTTACATATATATATTTATATATATATAATATATATAATAAATTATAAAACATATTTGAAATAATTATACAGCGATTTTACAACTAATTGGTAAATTCAGTCTATTATCACATATATACAAAATCACAATTTATAAAAATCACAAAAAAATAAAATATTTCCTGAGTATTCATTGGAAATAAAATTATAAGAACGAACGGTTATTAATATTATTATTTTCGATATAATTTAAAATTCTAGTGTCGCGACAAAGGGTGAAGGGGAGGGGTTAGGCAGCGAATCATGGGGCGTTGGCTATTCGAGAGTATGTAATTGATTTTTTTTTTATAGTGTTTTATTTTTATTTATATATTTTTTTTTAATTATTATTATTTATCATTATTATTATTATTACATATTTTAATTTTAGTTTTGTCCTATGGAAAAATGGCGAAGATCCTTTAAGGCTATTCGGAAGAGCCATAGGTTACACTAGGAACCTTCACATCTCATAAAAATTATTTATGTGAATATATACATATATAAGTTAAATAATAAATACATTTAGAAATAAAAATAAAAAAAAAAATGATTTCACGTGTTATGGTTTTGAACCTTCTAATACAGATAAAAAGTTATCTTTGGACTAAATATAAGATAGAGAGATAGTAGTAATAGCAGGAAATTTCTTGAGAGGAATGGAGAAAGGCAATTTGTGAATCGTGCGGTCCATAGGGGCCAGAAACCTCTCCGAAGGCCGGGTCTTCACGCATACCGCAGAATCGACTATTCAAAATGAATCCGTAATTAAGAATTTTCTAAAATACAATAAATTCTTAAGAACAATCGAATTCCAATTCATTCCTTTTTTTTTGTCTGAGTAAAAATGATAATCATTAAAAAGAGAAAAAAGTATATATATTTAAAAAAAAAAAAGAAAAAGAAATGAATATATGACTCTATAATTATATACATATGGATATTATATTTATCGCGCGTTCGATTTTTTTTTTCTCGTTCTATTTAATAAAAATATTAATTTCAATTTACATCTACGATGGTGAGTCATTTTTCATATTATATTATATTATCACAGAAAAAATTGTTTTTTTTACCCTTACATTGAAAAAATTAATTTTGGAATCAATTGAAAATCTTTTATAAATATATATCTATTATAATTTACATATTTAAATTAAATTATTTCTTTAATGACTCACTAGTTCAATACTTTTTTTTATTGTCTTAATTATTTAATGAATCAATAGAAAATAATTTGGATTTTCGATTTTAATTACAAAAAAAAAAAAAAAAAAAAGAAAGAAAGAAAGAAAGAAAAAACTCATTGAGGACATTTGACTTCTTTGAATCAAATTGATTGGTGCTTAAGAATTTATATTGATGATACGTAACGGTTAAAGTTGTTCTATATATATATAGATATATATATATAGCGAGTTTATGCGAAAGCTAAAAACCCATCAGTCAACATGGAACATGCGCGACAACACGGCGCGTTCATCGTTAGTTTTCTTTTAAGACAAAAATAAAGGTTCACTTTGAAAGACTTAAGATATTTACAAACATTTGATGGCCATCATTATCGAAAGACCTTTAGCAAAGTCTATGGGAAGTCGCACTTTATTTATTATTTATATTATATATATTTATATATATATATATATATATATATATTTAAATTCAATACATTTATACATATATATGTATATATAAATTTATATATATTAATTATTCTTTAGTTTATTTTTTAGAAAAATTAGTTCGAAGGGCGTAAAAAGGGGTCGGGATAATCATATATGTATGTTCAAAAATGATTTTTTTGTAATGTTTATTTTTTTTAACGCGATTGATGAAATGAATGAATGAATATGAATGATACGAAATTATGGTCTTTGACGCTTTTGAAATGTTAATTTTATTTCCATGTATCAAAATAGAATTTATTAAGATGAATATCTAGTTTTGGCATTTTCCAATTTAGTAGATTTGGAAAGTTTTTGCAAATTTTTTTATTTTTTTTACATTGTTGTCAATTTATCATGGTGTACATTATTATGGGACAATGACTATCAGCCAAATTCAAAATCATTTATAATAAAATGATGTATTTTGAAACACCCATAGTATGTATATATATTATTATTGTTTTGCACATTAATAGAATATAAGTTTGAAAGTAGCGGCTGATATGAGGTGAATTATTCACCCAACAAATATATAAAGTTTTATTTCCATTGATTTTTGTTTGAATTTTTTTTTTTTTTTTTTATTTTAACTTGTGAATATTATATATATATATATATATATATATATATATATATTGAGAGATTGTAATTTTTATTATTATTATTATATTTTTTGTTTTTTGAATTTTTTTTTTTATTTAATTTTTATTTTGTTTTTTTTATAATTAATTTTTAATTGTGATTTTTTTTGCAAAAAAAAAAAGAACGATATGACAAGTCGAGGTCGGACGGGCCTACTCGCAACGCAAGTTGGTTTCACTGGCCTCGGTATATTTATTCATTATTATTATATTCATGGATATTAATTTCATATTAATATTATTATTATTAATTGAATGAAATGATTTCACTAGGTTATAAGCAATGGAAAGAAAACAATATAGAATTTTGAAGATCAGATAAAGATTATTACAAAATAAAATAAAATAAAATAAAATAAAATATATATATATATTTAAATAAATAAATGGAAAATATATAAATCAATTCATAATATAATATATACATAGGTATAAATAGATAATTTTGCAAATATTATTAACATTTCATGATAAAAGCAATTTATACAAGTAAAAAAGAAACATAGATTAATGAAATCCTAATGTAATCTGATCAGTGCAGTCATTTTAAATATTAAAAATATTTTAATTTTTTTGTTATTTTTTTCACCAATTTCTTACACAGCATAAGATAATAGATTAAATCATGTACTGTAAATATAATATTATACGGTAGCATTATTAATCTAAAGGAACTATACAAATACCCGTCTCGCTAATTGTATTTTTTGCCTCTTTTACAATGGTCTTGTTACAACGATTGATATATAACCAAAGCGATATCACAAGCAATTGATAGTTAATAATTTTTTGCGTTTCGAAGTTTTCTACAATATATACATATCGAATCTGCAGTAATTTAAATATACATTTGTTCATGTAGATATATATATATATCTATATATATCTATATATGTATATATAGATATATATATATATAAAGATATAGATATATATATTTATAATTTTATATATATATATATATATATTTATTTATTTATAATATAAGATTAATAATTTTACAACTAAATTAGCGAAATGAATATTATGACTATCATGTTGACAATGGTTTTGTGTATATATAATCTTATAAACAACAATACAGTTATTACATAAAAAATTAGACAAATTCACTAGATTTACTTGTTTTATTTTTGACCAAGTCAAATTGAAACATGAAAGGGCCCATTACATCGATAGTTTTAGCTTTAGCAAAATACCTAAAAAAAATTTTCCTCTTTTTTTATAATGAATTTTTAATTTTTTTTTTTTTAAGATATTTTTTTTTTTTTTGGATCTTGTGAGGAGTTATAGTTTTTAATGATCGAGTTACTACACATTTATATGCTGCTATATTAAAATGAATCTTTTTTTTTATTTTTATTTTATTTTTATTTTTTTTGTTTTTTTTTTTTTTGATCGGACCAACATGCAAACTTATATATTTTAACTGAGACAACATATTTAGTTGACTAATCTGCTTTATTATTATTATAATTATTATTTTTGTTTTATTAATATTATTATTATTATGTATTTAAAAAAAAAGTATGAATTTCTAAGGCTATTGGTTGTGTGTGATTTTGAGTGAATCAAGAGAAATCTTGAATTCAATCACACGATACGTTTTCTATTGATTAAAATGAAATCGTACTCACTTGAATTCAAATCAGTTGGGTTGTATTTGAGATATATGTATATTTTTCACAAATCATGGAAAATTACATATCCCACGGAAATTGAGAACAATTATATGAACTTTTTAAAAATTGTAATTGTAAGTAACCATTAAATATGGAATATAATTTTTTTTTAATTTTAATATATATATATATATATTTAAGCTTGAACATAATTTAATTCCAATAGCTAAAAGATATGCACTAGAAAATATCAAAGAATATATATATCAGATTTGAATTAATCACAATTCTGCCTAATATTAATGAAAAGATATTTAATAGTACATTTTGTTATTATGGGATATATTTTTGAATCAATTGATTTTGTTTTTGAAAAAGCCAATAGCTATTACATATAGTAGAGATGTAGATATATATGCGTGTATGTTTCATTTTCTCTATCCATCAATATTAAGGACATGCGAAAAATTATTTTTAACGAAAACAAATGAAAATGAATTTAAAAAAAAAAATAATTATAAATTGTGTCTCGGTATTAATTTAAAAATATATATAAAAAAATTTTTTTTTTCGATTCATTGATCATTAAATAGAATATGTAGGAGAGATGACTATTGTAACTTATTATATTTATATAGAAACTATGATATAGTAGTTGACTATTACGATGACTTGATTTGCAAGATAATTGAAGGATTGGTACCGAATTGAATGAAGACCACCTCGAACCCCGACAAAACGAAGTTTCGGTTTCTAAGTGACTAAAGTGAGAAGTGGCCATCGTAAATTTAAAAAAAAAAAAAAATCAAAAAAATTTGGTAGTGCTAGCAAATGGAGTAGCTAGGCTCTCCACTCAAGACTGCTTAGATAAATTGGAAGATGTTGTGGGGTACTTATTTCTAGGAATCCATTATCCAAAAACAGCCGTCGTATGTTCACTATCAAATAATTCATAAATAGGTAAGGTTATATGACACGACGAAGAAGTGAGCTTATTATCCATTGCTGATTAACACTCGAAGATGAAGGAATAAATAAATAGAATGCTTCTTTTGGTTGTTTTTGTTTGTTGTTGTTGTTGTGTTTTTTTTTTTTTTTTTGTTGAAGTTGTTGTTTCACTATAAAATAATAATTCCACTGTTATATATATTATCACTGTTTTTCCACCAAATCACTCCACTTGCACACACACCCTGTGATTTCCGAATCACGTACACACGAATGAAAGAAAAGCTCGATTGCTTTTAGAGGAACATTTTATAAACGTTCCGCATTGTTGCTTGTCGATCACATCGTGACATTGGGATGTGATGGCTATACTTCACCCTTAACGCACAGAAAGCAGCCTTGCCTGACAGCGCGGTTTTATCATCAGGGGTGATCAACCCGGAATCGAGGGCTGTGGCGGCAGCGTTGGGGGGAAAGTCTCTATGAACGCGAACTTCTGGGCTGCGATCCGAGTCCGTCCAATGGCCTGAATCGGAACCGGAGCTGAAGTCGCCTCCGCCGCATACGAGAGCTGCGGCCGCGGCCGTAGCTGCCGTAGCTGCGGTTTGAGGTAGCTGCTGTTGCTGGTTCTTCGACACAGCAGCCGCTGCAGCAACAGCTTTCGAATATACAGGAAGTGCATCTAACTGAGTAACCGGCCATTGGGCAGGGGCCTGTTGTTGTTGTACAGCCACCGCATGTTGTTGTAGGGCATGGGATTGTTGTTGACTTTGGCTCTGTTGGTGATGGTGGTGATGGTGGGATGCATGCAACATTGCATCGGTGGTTGTCCGGTCCATGTAGCGGATTGCCTGGACAGGATATTGAGCAGCAGCCGCCGCAGCTGCTGCTGCTGCCGCTGCAGCCGCTTGATGTTGTTGTACAAGCCTTTGTTGCTGCTGCTGCTGCTGCTGGTGATGGTGATGTTGGGGTTGTGCTTGTACAGCATGTTGTGGTTGTTGTTGTTGTTGAGGTTGTCTCGAAACTCGAGTAACTGCTGCTACGGATGAGCTAGTCCGTTGTGGGAGATTATTGATAAAAGGACTTCGCCGTTGACTTTCGGCTCGACGATAATAACAAGGATGGATCATTAAGAGGGGCTCTGCTCTTGCACCTTCGGGAGGTTTCGCTTGATTTGGCAACTCATATTCAACACTACAATCGACGTGTAAGGGTCGGGTGTAATCCTTGTGTGGGGGAGCGGTCGCTGGGGCAGCTACCGCTGTCGCGGTTGCCACATGATGATGGTGATGATGATGTTGATGTCGAGTGGAGGACGGCACTGCCGCACTTGGCAATTCAAAATTACTGGAATAGCAGGTGGCAGCCATTGGTGCCACTTGTAATGATACACTTAATCCAAAAAGAAAATCCGCAATCCAAACTCAATCACACCCCCACTACTGAAATGTCACAGCACTAAAAATAAGAACACGCATATATGCGGGTTCTTTATTGTTTTTACTTTTCGGAATATAGTAGTGTTTCGCGCGAGAGTTTGCGCTAAACTGAAGATCGAGAGTTTAGACAGGGAAGGCCCGGGCTGCCGACCGGCTGATGAGGGGCGGAACCTCGCCCCTCTTTCTCCCACCACAAGACCACACCCGCAGCTGGCGGCCAATCACACCAGCGCCTCGCCCTCCGGAAGCCACTGCTATTTGCACACATGCATCAAGTGCATTTGCACCCCTCCCTGCCTCATAATACAGTCCCTTGGGCTCTTAGCGACCAATCATCCCAAAGAAACAAGTGACCATACACATGGCTTCTTATTTTTTACTAGCAATTAACCAAGAATTAGTTCAATTCATTGCATTTCAAATATATATTAGAAACTGGATCATCAATAAATAAATTCATTAAAATCTATTTTTAATTATCAATATCAAAATGACAGCTTTAAACCTACCCCCTCTCCTCCAATTTTATCTAAAAACTTGGAGTATAACAATTTATTATATTATTTAAAAATTATTGTCGCAACTTTAAATGCTTCCCCAAAGTGACTTATTGTCAAATAAAATTAAAAAAAATTAAATTTATTATTTTATTAATTATATATACTAGCTATATATAATTTTTAACTAATAATAAAAATTTTAATTACAAAAATTAAAAATTATATATATATATATATATAATAAATATACGAGTATTAAAATTATATAATAAAAGTAACGATATTTAAATAAGTATATATATATATAAAATTTTAAGCTCCTCCCCTTTTTAAAACCAATCCCAACAGCCCTAATAAATTCTATAATAAGAAAGTTTTTTTATCATCAATTAATTCATTAATAAAATTAATTTTATTATATAATATTTCTATAAATAGAAAATTTATTTAATAAAATAATAATAATTTTACGTTTGAGAAAACTTATCAAATATAATTAATATAAAAAGTAAACTTTTTAAAGATTTGATAGTAATCCAGATGTCAGCACTCTCTTAATAAATCTTTACTTCACTTAACAACACTAGGTGTCAGCACTCTACGGATAAATTTGTTTAAACTATATTGACTCCAGATGTCAGCACTTTACTAATAATGATTTTTACATATGCATTATGAATCCATTTAGTATGGTGTGAGAAAATGTTTGTTTGAAAAAAATATTGAAAGAATCATATTAAGTGTTAACCATCAAAGGTTTACAATTTTGGAACTTCTATTTCAAAAATTCTTATACTGTTTTCTGTTTTTTTTTCTTAATTTTTTAAATAAAATCTAAAAATAATAATATCTATAATATATATATATATCTATATATAATATCTATAATAAATTTTTAATTAATATTTGTAATTATTTTTTTTTTTGATTTTATTATTGTAAGGGTCCTTTAATGGAAATAATATAATAATAATATTATATGAAATCTAAAATTTACAAATATAAATAAAAAAAAACAACAACTAGAATTGATGGTAGCTAGAAAATATTCAGTGTAATATTTCTCAATTCAGGTGGCGTATTAGGGGCCCGCTTTTCCTCCTTTGAAACGAGAAAATTGTAGAAAATATTAATTAATTATAATAATTATAATAATAATATTAATAAGTATATTTCTAATACTTTTAATATAACAATTTTAATAATTATAAAAAGGAAAAGAAAAAGAAAAATATAAGAAAAAAAACAGGAATTTGTTTTTCAACTATTGTTAATTCTTGACTCCGCCCCAAAAATTTACAAAAAATAAATACTAATCAATCTCTTAGAATTGATTAAATTTAAATAACATTAAGTAGATTAATATATTGTATTAGAAAGTTTTAAAAAAATTTTAATGAAAATAAAACAATAATCTTAATTAAATTATTAATTAATATGAATAATGGGATGATGCATTTCTAGTTTACAACAAATTAATATAGACCCGATAATAATAAATAAAAAAAAACAATTACTAAGAATATGTTATTTTATTTTATTAAAAGAAATAATCAAGGAAAATCTTCACCAAATAATATTTACTTACTTTAATACAAACATTTTATATTTTTTTAATTTTAATTTTAATTTAAGCATAGACAATAGATTCCAATTAATTAAAGTGGTTAAATAATATTCAGTAATTACAAAAAACTGTAATTTCTTAACTTTTTTACAAAATTATGAATTTGGGTTCAAAATAAGACAAAATAATATAAGTTCTAGTTAAAATGTTTGAGTTATAATTTTATAAATTTGTTTATAATAAATAAATAAATAAATTAAAAAACAGAAATTTATTTTTATTTATTTTTTTTTTTTCTTATAGTTGGTTTTTATTATTATTAAGTTTTTTTTGGTTTTTTTTTCATATTCATTAATGAGACGTTGACAAGAGCGGGCGGAAGCTAGTCGCTGTGCTCTCGTTATTTTTTCTTATTAAAGTCGAAAAGACAAACCTACTCATAGGTTGCATATATCATTTTGTGCAGCTTTAATTGCCCATTCTAACTCGAGGGTGTTTTGTCTGATCCCAAAGGATAAACTTCACTAAAAAGGTAAAAATTCTGTGTAAAATTCATTGAATTTATTACAAATTTACTTAGCTGAACCCATTCAGTATAATTTAAAATCCATTATAATTAAATCTAATATTTTTTAAATCACTAACATTAAAAATCATTTTTCATCATAATAAATAAAAATTATTGTAAATATATTGTAAACGATTTATTGTTGCCCAATGAAAGGGCAGATATAGATCTTAGTTGGAAAATAAAAAAAAAAAAAAGGTTTTTTTTTATTTTTCAACCATTTTATTTTCGACCCACTCTGAATAGATCTTTATTGGTCAAATCTACAAGTGGGAGGAGTCCATTTTGACCTGAAATTCTCATCCCTCCACCAGGTAAAAAATGTGCAATCCATACTAATATTTAAAAATGTTAATGGTCCCAAAATGATTTCAAATTCTTTATTCATTTGTACAAATACAGATATGTAAGCGGGAGGAAATAATAAATAATCGAATTGAATTTTCATCAGGCGTGTACAAACTAGTCAACAAACGATAATTAGGATGAGCGTTGATCGCCAATGCTTTGACATTTTGTCTCTCATCCTCATCAAACCAACGGCTTGAAATTCAATAATATTGAATCCCAGATGAATAGAATGTACACATATAGCTTTAATATATAATATAAGTAATAAATAATTAAATGACTCAATATTTATTTTGCATTAACACCATAAATTCCAAAACTAACATTTTTAAATTTTTTGTAAACACTACAAACCTCCGCAAAATTTTACAAAAGAAGAAATTGGTCATTTGTATGAAAAGAAATTATTTTCAACCTTCCTATACTTCTATTCTTCTTTTTATTTAATATAAATGGTTACACTTTCCTAGATTTAGATAACAACCTAAAATGAAAGTCATACCAGGAACTTGGGACAAATAATGTTATATGTCAGAAATCGATTGAATTTAGCATTCTTTATATTATTTATCTATTTGTGTGTGTGTAAAAAATTATTGATAATAATTCTTTTTGTAAATTTAATAATTTGATAAGCGTTATTCTAGACAAGCGTGGTTTTAGTCTTGTTTCTAGGAAGAAAGAAGGGAATATTAAAATTTGAAATAAATTAATTGTTATATATTTGGGAATTTAACGTAAAGATTTTGTTTAATAATTTTCAATTTATAAAAGATATTAAAATAAATAAATAATAAAATCAAATAAGTTATTAAAAACATTCGGTTTTAAATTTCGAAATAAATTTTATTAAACTTTATCATCAGACAGTTACGTCATCTTCAGAAACTTGTATTTTACTGAATGATTGTTATTGATATATTTATTAAAGCTTTTGTGGTTATTTTGATAATTATTAAGAGAATTTTTATTAAAAGACCACATTATTTGTATAAAATTATTTATTAAATTAAAATAATTGTACAACGTTTCAACTGCTTATTCTGCAGTCGTTTTCAAGTAACCCCGTACGCTTGCTCCGATTGTTATTGATAACTTATTAGATAAAACTGACAGGTTTACTTAAATTCATCTGTCCCACACCATCGATTATTTTTGTTTTATGACAAACCAGAAGTTTTTTTATTTAAAACAATAACAATAATAAATCCAAGAAATGCTCTAATTCATCGTCTATTGATTTTTCGTTGTTAAAGAATTAATAAAATAAGTTCTAAATTTGATTTTAAATAATTTCTTTTTGTTTCTCAAAAATATAAAATTATAAAATGAAAAAGAATCATCACACAATTATAAGAAATTTTGTTTTTAATTCAAGAACTAATGGTTTGGTAAGACCTTCATGTCCACCTCCTGTATGACCACGCCTGATACTAGACTGTTGTTGTTGGGAGTAGTTTAATAATATATATTATACTCTTGTTTCGTTTTGTTTTTCCTATTTCTAAAATTAGAATATTAAGTTCTTGTTTAAAGGATAAAAAAAAAGGTTTAGGTCAAGAAATAAATTATACGAATATTTTATTATAATTAAAAAGATATAAAACGACACATTGGATATATAAATTATCCACTACTGAAAAGAATTGAATAAATACATTTAATTTATTTTTACTAAATAAGTTACTTAATAATTTACTTTATATAGACTATCGTTATCTAAAGCTATCAATTTCGGCCTTTACACAATGGATCTATGTTAGCGAAAAAATTAAAATTATTTGGGGTTCATAATGTAAGAATAATATTGGCGACTAATAATAAAATAAAAATAGATACGGATTAAATATAAAATTATATTTAATTATTTACAATATATACAAGTTCATAAGTTATAAAGAGAAGCATAAACAACATAAAAAATCACATAAGGGCTTATCATAAGATTTATTATCATAAAAGAACGTATGCAATCTTAATCATAAGATAACATCTAAATATATATCGAGACAGCTTCAACTCGAAAGTTCGAGAAGGTATCCCATAATTCCGTGCGCTTTCTCCCGCACGAATTCAAATGATATATTTTTAATTTTGATATATTAACAAAAAAAGCTTACAATAAGAAGATTTTTAACTAATTTCAAAGACAAGAGTTTTTCTATGATATGTGTAAGTCAGTTTATTTTTCAGTCACTGTTAATCAATTTTTTATAACGTTTTTCTTAACTTCACTTGGCGTCTGTCTCTCTGTCTGTTCGCTCTTTTGACAAATTGAAATCGATTTTTCATCGACTTTTTATTGAGAGAGACTTTTGAAAATTTTTATAGATTTTTCAATCGATCCCTAGAAGGTATAGAAGAAATATAATTGAATTATAAGTAATTAATTGTAATTAGTAGTTACTTTTAGTAACTAACTCCTTTTGTATTGCTCCGATTATTTTTTTTCAACAGATTCTGAAGCAGAAATATTGATTTCAAGATAGATTTTCATTTTGAAAGTATTTAAAAATTTGCAATGGCATTAAAATTAATGATGAATTCTTATTAATCAGTTGTATCGCCAATGAGGAGGGGTTTCTTTCCCTCAAATGGCATAGAGAAAAGACCCTTTTTTATATATATCCCCTAGAGAAAACAACAACAAAAGAATGACCTTTTTTTGAAGACAATATGAGTACAAACAATATCATAGGTATATACATTTATAAAATCTCATATTAATAAAAATTATTTATTTATAAATATAATATAATAATTATTATTCAATAATAACATTTACTTAACATAAATGCATAAAATCAATTTTGGAAGATTAATATATTTTTTGTTTTTTCAATTATAAATTTCGTATAACTTCATCTTTTCTATTTCTCTTGTTATATAGGGTGGACCAAAAGTCCGGTAACATTTCAAATGGTTATAAAAAATACAAAAAGAGATATGAGAGAAAATATGTTTATTTATTATAAAAGTACAAAAATCAGGGTTTTATTTTTTAAAAATAACATCGTCCAAATGTGCCCCTAGTAACCTAGTGCGGAAATTTTCCATCACCGCCCGACAAGTGTTTGGAGAAATGTTCTGAATTTCCTCGCGTATATTTTCTTTTTAATTCTTCAATGGACCGAGGGTTGTTATAAAAACTTTACTTTTGAGGTATCCCCAAAGGAAAAAGTCCATTAGTGACAAATCCGGGCTGCGGGGTGGCCAGTTAATTACACCTCTTTTGGATATGACTTTTTGCCCATAATTTTGGCCTTAATTGCTGTACAATTTGAATTTAAAACGGGTGTAAATGTAAATCCTTGTGAAGAATACGATTTAAAGATATCCTGGACACATTTAAAACACTAGACCGCTTTTGAGGAGAGAGGCCAGGTTGTTCTCTAACACAGTGCTCTAACAGATGCTCGTATGCGCTCTATGTTTACGGGCTCCCCCGACGTCCTAGGTCGGCCGGATCGTGGTTGATTTAATGTTGAACCCGTCTCCTCGAACTTCTGTACCCAATTTTTAATTGCAAGAGTTGATGGAGCTTGATTTTTATTTCGTATGTTGTTGACTTTTGGTCCACCCTGTATTAAATAAATTTATCATATTAAAATTGCACTGAAAAGAATAAAATAATATAACTATACAAAAATTTTATAAACGTTTTTCTTTGAATATGAAGCAATTCATCCATAAACTTTGTCAGGCTTATAGAAAAATTATTTTATTCTTTTTAGTCCATTGGAAAAACTTTATTTTATAAAATTTTTTATGTTTATATTATTAAAATAATATTTTCTCATAGATATTCTCGCTGCCTACAGGTAGTAGTAGTAACAGAGCTAATATTATTTATTTAACAAAACTTACAATTCAATATTTTATAAATTAATAATTTCGTAATGATGATGGAATTAATTACTAACTGAAAAACTTAATGTGACGGTTGAGGTTGATATTTTTTGATAATGTTTTTAATATAAGGTTCAAATTTTGAAAAAATTATCAAATATTTTATTAAATAAAATTATTGGAAAATATTAATTTATAAAAAAAAAATTAACTCAATCAAAAAAAATATTTAAGTCAAATAATAATTTATTTATATTGAAAAATTCAAACAAATATTCCAATGGGAAATTGCTTTAAAAAAATCTTAAACCATGGACGATTATATAAATATATAAAAGGGATATAAGAACGGTGGCCAAGCCGTGGCTCGCGAGCCCTATGCCCTATGTGGCTGTTTTTACTATCTCGATGTCGTTTTTACTATTTTCGATGTCAAGATTTTGATGTTTTTATACGTTTTGAAGGTCCCTGAGTCATTTTCACTAAGGTTGAGAAAAATGTCTGTGTGTGTGTGTGTATGTAAATAAGATTAGAGATTAGGCAAAAACGGTTGGAGCTAGAAATTTTGTATACGGGCATTATTCAAAATTCGTTGTTTTCTATCAACTTTTGAGAAATGTAGCTCATCCGGAAGAGGGTCATTACCTATCACGTTTTCATTTTTTTTCCTCTAAACTGACCGTAAAAATAAAGATATATGTTTGATAGTTTTTCACATGATTAAAAATTGTATAAAACTGCTATATATAGAATTTCAACTTGATTGAATCATTGAAAGTACCGAAATTAAATTTTAAACACTGTAAATCACGCGCCAGCACGTGACGTGGTGCCATCAACAAAGAGGCAAACACGCGCTGGTTTAATAAATATCATTTATTAATTTTAATTTATAATTGAATTAATTAAATTTAATTTAAATATGATATATGTTATTTAATCCAATTCAAATTGCGAGATAGTCGAGTGGAGATACTCCAGATTTTTTAGTTTATTTTGGCTCAAAATAAAATATTTTATAATTACTTTCTACTAGGTTCTGAGCATGTAAAACCTTTTTAAATAAAATTTAATAAAATAAATAATAAAAATAATTATTAATTTGATTTAATTTCATTTTAAATAGAAAATGTTTCTTTTTTTATATATCTATAGATATTTTTTAACAGTTTTAACTGTTTTAACGATGACCTTGCACTGATCACGCCACTTCGCTTCCCAATATAATTTCTGAGGGAACCCGATGTTAGTTTGCAGTGTGTGCAGTACTAGCATTACTAGTTCAGTTTGATGCACGTAATGTTCTGTTGTATTTCTATATTGATATTGTTAAAGGTATTTCAAATAAAAATGTCACATGTTTAATTTTTTTATTTATATATTTTAGTATATTTGCAATGACTTCTGGTTCATAAATGCAAGAGAGACGAACATGGTAACTTTTTAGAAGAATGAGAAGAAGATTATGTGTTTATTCCGAAAAATGACAAACCCCTTTGTCTCATTTGAAATGCAACGATCAACAATTTTAAAATTGGAAACTTGTAAACGTCATCACGAAAAACTTCATCCTGATTTTTCCAAACAATTTCCGGAAAAATCTTAATTACAGACTAAGAATATAATATCATTAAAATCATCAATAACAAATCAAAGGAAGTTTTTGTCAAAATTTATTGAAGATAATCAAAATGTTGTCGAATTTAGTTTCCAAATGTCGTGAAATATCGCACGAGAAAAAAGGCCTTATACCGATGGTATATTTATTAAAAAAAATTTATTGGACTTATTAAACTACTAGACCCAAACAATTCCAAACTTTTGAAGTTATTTAACGACATTCCCAGCTCACGACACACGATTGAACGTCGAATAGAAGAAATAAACATGGATTGTCATCACACTTAAATAATGACGTAAAAAATTGTGTAGCATTCAGCTTAGCGCTTGTTAAATCGATTGGTATTACTGATAAACCACAATTAGCAATTCTTATTGGCCTCGTTTTAGAAAATGTAGAAACGAAAGAGGAGTTCTTAGATTTAATTGCTTTGACTCGTAAAGTCGATATAAAAGAAGCTATTGATAATGCAGTTTTAATTCAGGGATAATTTGTAATTTTTGCTTCTGTGACTACGAACACCCCCCCCCCCTCAAAAAAAGTAAATTTTTTTTCCAAATTGGCTCTTAAACCTTATCGATTTTTCAATATGGCTCTAAGTATCACCAAGTGTGGCCCCCTGTAATATAATATAACAAATATTACTACTAATGGCTACTGGCAGCTTCCGTTGACAATTATTTGTATTTACTTTTTATTAACTTTTTATATCGTAAAGACTTTTACTTTTTACGGACCAACGATAGTAAGGGAGGTATTGTTTTCACACCAAATGTGACATTTCTACATATCTCCACGAATCATGCATTTTCTTAACAGAAAAAAGCATTTTTAGCATGATGTCTGTCCGTCCGTCCGTCCGTCCGTCCGATGTGTGTCCGTATAGATGTGTACAGCTTGAACGTCTCAACGGATTTTGATGAAATTTGGTGTATTCACTTAATGCATCAGTATGATGAATTTATCAACTTTTGGTGTATATTCGGAAATCGGAAGTGGTAGTATTACCGATCAACGATAGGAAGGGAAGGGATATTTTCACACCAAATTTCACATGAGGAGATTTTTTTACATATCTCCACAAATCATGCACTTTGTATTGGTTTTATCCCCGGGAAAATCATCTTCATTAGTTTTTTTCTTAATTTAAAATTATATGACGTCACCCAGCCCTTCATGACGTCACAGCTAGCTCCTAATTATATATTATAAATAAAATAAAATTAAAAATATTCAGGTTCTGTCGACCCTTTTTAAAACTCCATAGATTCCATATGGACCACGTTGTCAATCCCTGGTCTAAAGGATGGTCAAAAATAACGGTCGAGGAAACGAGGTATATTTCCTCATCACAGAGCATACATATGTGGCAAGCGAAGTAGTAGCCACCACACAAAACCTCAAGCGGAGGCGAGCACGAGCCAATCAGGGACCGGCATTACCACCGATAGCCTATCCGGAACGAGCAGAGTCCACGTGGAGTCAGGCGCGAACCAATCCGGAGCAAGCAGAGTCCACGTGGAGTCCAAAACCAACCTGGAGCGAGCATACTCCACGTGGAGTTCATCACGAGCCAACCCGGAGCAAGCAAACTCGACCCGGACCAATCAGCGCTAATT